>CM049871.1:41417031-41427031 GCA_027474115.1 Schizopygopsis malacanthus
ACATCTGTGAAACCTCTTCAATATCTTCATTGTTTCTGATTAATAGAGACGTTCCCAGAACATTACTTCCAATAACGTCAACAGAGCATTTGTCCAAAGTTGTCTGGTCTTTAATACGGTTCTCAAAATACATAAATATATTTAATACATCGTTCATAAAACTCTTTTTTCTGAAACATTATTGTTGAAAACTGCCGGACATTTTTTAAATGTTACTTCCTGTTTCAGAATGTTCAAAAGTAACGTTCCATTAATGTTTCGAAACTGTTACAATGCAACATTCTCTTAACATTTGAATAACGTCTTTAAAAATTTTGCACATTCCGAAATAACATTTTATAACGTATTGAGAATGTTTGCGAATCTTTTAGAATGTATATTTTGTGCATTTTTATTAAATTATATAAGCAGGCTACTTTTTAAAATAATTACATATTAATAATATATCAAAACAACTGTTAACCAACAGAATATAGCTTCAAAACATATAAGCACATATGTGACCCTGGAGCACAAAACCAGTCATTTTTTTCGAAATTGAGATTTATGCATAATCTGAAGCTGAATAAATAATATTTCCATTGATGTATGGTTTGTTATGATTGGACCATATTTGGAAATATGAAATCTGAGGGTGCAAAAAAATCTAAATATTGAGAAAATCATCTTTAAAGTTGTTCAAATTAAGTTCTTAGCAATGCATATTACTAATCAATAATTAAGTTTTGATATATTTATGATACAAAATATCTTCTCGGAACATAATATCTAATGATTTGTGGCATAAAAGAAAAATGTATAATTTTGACCCATACAATGTATTGTTGTCTATTTCTACAAACATACTCCAGCGTCTTAAGACTGGTTTTGTGGTAGTCCAGGGTCACGTTTGGTCTTTTGTGCCGTGTTTAGTCACACGAGAGACGGATCGCCGTGGACGGGATCCATCAGGAGACAAATAAATATGAGCATGGGTGGTCCGACTCCACAAAAACACAACGAGTGCAAACATTGAGTCGATCCTGCCATGGGTAGTTAGTGTTTGATGAATGCAGCATCACTAGTACTCGTGCAGTCTCAGTTGTGTGTTTTGTTCACTCAGGGGAACGGCTATCTCCGGGATCGTGTTTGGCGTGGTGTTTCTGATGGGTGCCGTGGCCGCCTTCTGTCTGTGCATCTGTATGTGTGTGAAGAACGGCCGCGGGGCGAGAGTGGGCGTCTTCAGCTCGTCGTACATCAACACTGTGACTCAGGGTTACCCAGGTGACACAACAACACACACAAGCCTTCACACGGACTAACTACGACCAGCAAGCACAACAAGAGATCACTGGAGTGATCAGTCCATTTAAAGGAACACTACACTTTATTTGAAAATTGACTCATTTTACAACTCCATTCAGACGATTTTCAGGTCTGGCGGGAGCACTTTTAGCGTAGCTTAGCATAGATCATTGAATCTGATTAGACCGTTAGCATTAGCGGATCGGATCAGCAAAAACAAGTTGTGTAAACTACTAGCGTAACTACTAAAGTCAGTAATAAAACAAGAACAATTACACAAATCACAAGCATAGATGAACAGCCTACAACATAACATTATAAATAAAGACAGTAACCGTAGTATTCAGGTGCAGAAATGTAAAACAGCACAATGATGCTTACTGCAGAAGTTAAATACAGAAGCAGGTATTATAGGCTGCTGTCTCTTTAAGAATAAATGCACGGACTGAATACTGACACGCATCCGGTTTCTTTCTCAGCTGTGTACGTTAACTTAAGACATAACCGACTGTGTTTACCAGAATACTTGCCAAAACGGGTATTTTAATATAACTTTGTGTGTGTGTGTGTGTATCTAGTGTGTGTGTGTGTGTGTGTGTGTGTGTGTGTGTGTGTGTGTGTGTGTGTGTGTGTGTGTGCGTGTGTATATATATATATAGTATGTGTGCGTGCGTGCGTGCGAGCATGTGTGTGTGTGTGTGTGTGTGTGTGTGTGTGTGTGTGTGTGCATGTGTGCGAGCATGTGTGTGTGTGTGTGTGTGTGTGTGTGTGTGTGTGTGAGTGTGTGTGTGTGTGTGTGCGTGTGTGCGAGCATGTGTGTGTGTGTGTCTGTCTGTCTGTGCGTGTGTGTGTGTGTGTGCATGTGTGTATATATATATATATATATATATATAGTGTGTGTGTGCGTGCGTGCATTTGTGTGTGTCTGTGTGTGTGCGTGTGTGCATCCGTGTGCGTGCGTGTGTATATATATATATATATATAGTGTGTGTGCGTGCGTGTGTGCATGTGTGTGTGTGTGTGTGTGTGTCTGTGTGTGTGCGTGCGTGCGTCCGTGTGTGTGTGTGTGTGTGTGTGTGCGTGTGTGCGTATATATATATAGTGTGTGTGCGTGTGTGTGTGTGTTTTGCATATGCTATGATCTATATTTTCTTTTTTGCTTTTTCTATCTGGAATCCTTACTGTCTCTATCTATCTAAATAAATAAAAACGAATAAATAAATAAAAATAAGATAATACAGTTTATGTGGTTAGTAAAATCTGTTTATCAGACATAATGAGCATGTTAAGCAATAATTAAAGCTTATGATCATAATGATAATAATGTAAGGTAATATGTCGATCCAAAGCGTACACATCTCTCCTGCTTGTTGCTCCTGTAAACGCAGCATTCATGTCCAGCTCTGTGTCCTTCTTCTCAGGTCCTCCACCTCCGTACGGCTATGATTATGAGATGTATCCTCCTGATCTACGACCGCCTCCATACACAGCAACTCCACCCAGAGCCACAAACTACTCTCCACCTCCACCCTATCCAGGCTACAGCCGCAAGTGAGCCTCCTGAAGAGAGCATGCTGCCTGAGCGGTGTCCACTCACTGGAGCAGCCAACAGATGAGGAATGGAGTTTATCATTTATGATCTCAGAAACATAACAGAGACTAATAAACCTTATTAGGCCACCTGAGACCAGGACGGGCCTAAAGACTCAAAAATTTCTTTTGATGCGGCTTGTTGCAGATCAGCGCTATCTCTTTAACTGTTAACATGGGAGTAAACGTCATATGTGTTGTACAGAGTAATATTATATTCTTATACCTAAAATGTGTCTTGATTCATTTGTATCAACTGAGGAAATAATATGGTGAATGTATTTATTCATAGAAAGTTGTATTTGAAGTTGGCTAGTGCTATGAAAACACGCCGAGCGTATTAACTGTTCAACGATTGTGTCCGAACAGCAAAATATTAATGCAGTTTATGTCTGTTTTTATATTTCATATAAAAAACACATTCACCTTTTTAGCGCCTGGGTTTGTGTTCCAAATGGTCGGGAAACCGGAATCCGAGGAGTTTGACAGCGCTGGAGAGGCGCGGTGCTTCTTCTCGGGAACCGTGAACGGAGAAGAACTTTCCGCTGCGGCGATCAATCTGTGCAACGGACTGCGAGGCGGCTTTTATGTCGGCGGTGAAGAGTATTTCATCCAACCCGCAAACGCTAGCGGAGAGGCTTCAGATGGAGACACCCACATCATTCGCAGAAGAAAACGGGGTATCTTGGATGAGGAAAACGGTCCGAAGTGTGGGGTGAACGAAGAGGAGGAACGCGTCACCGAGAAACCAACCAAATCTGACACAGAGCCCATCCCATCTGAGTCGAAAGGTAGATATTGCATAATAAAACTTTATATGTATCGATCTTGTACCTAGGAAAGTTTCGTTCTACTTTATTTTTACTGAGATTTTTTCCCGGTAATATTTCGCGAATGCCTCCGCTAACCCAAATAAACTCGGTGACTCCGCGTCATTCAGTGCGCGCTGGCGCATGAGCAGCGAATTAAGCGGAGTTCTGCGTCTGCATTAACGCACTAAACACCAAATCACGACATTTAGTTTGGAAATGCATCAACTGCAAATAGCACACATATTCTGTTCTGCCAGTCCGTTTAAATGCATCTTAAAGAATACACTTTTTTCTTAAGCGCAGACGAGCCGTCTCCAAAAGCGAGGCGAGGGTTAACTTGGAGAGGGCAGAAATCTCTCCACATACGCAGGAGGAGGGAAGGGGACATAGGGGTGAGGGTTGGGGGAGAGGGAGGCGGGAGAGAATGGGCTGGAGAGACGTGGAAGTTCTCCTCCTGGTACCGCATATTGCGCAGATCAGCACCGGAGGACAGTAGATGGATTGTGTTTCCGCCAACGTTTCTCGTGAAAGTGCGCAGGGTTTGGAAAAGTTATTAGCAGGGCGGAGCAGAAGCTTAGTCAAATGGAAAAGTAAGCTAGCTCAGCACTAACTCCCAATAGCTTTCTATCTTTCTAAACAGTTCTCTATTTTTACAGCTATAAAACACCATTTTACTTTATATTTCCAATCAAAATTGCCTTTAGGTTAAATAGTTTTAAGGCATCTATGTAAACTCATAAAAGTGGACACACATTTAAAAAAAAAACCTTTAGGTTCCAAGAAAACCCAAAATAATAATGATAATTGATGACGTCATCTTGCACTCATAGGCGTCTACAAATGTAAAAAAAAAAAACACTCTCTAAATAAAGTCCCTCCCCCTAATATCACCTGACGCTGACTAGCAATAGAAAGGAAGGAGGAAATGATGGTAAATCCATGTACGTTAAAGCCTATTTGCTTTTTACATTTTTCCCTCTGGTAAATCTGATTTAGAGTTTAACTTTTTTCTAATTTAACCAATGGCTTTAATTATTATCTTCTCATCCTTCAGCACACCACAGATCTCGGCGCTTTGTGTCCACTCCTCGCTATTTGGAGATCATGATTGTGGCGGACCAGTCAATGGCGGAGTTTCACGGTGCTGGGCTCAAACCTTATCTGCTGACCATCATGTCGGTGGCATCTCGTCTATATCGACACCCTACCATTCGTAATTCGATCAGTCTGGCAGTTGTGAAGCTTCTTGTTGTGTACGATGAAGAACACGGTCCCGAGGTGTCCTCCAATGCGGCGCTTACGCTCAGGAACTTCTGCCAGTGGCAAAAACAGCACAACCCTTCAAGTGACCGGCACGCAGAGCACTACGACACAGCAGTGCTGTTCACCAGACAGGTGAGTTTATCACTCCTGGTCTCATTTTGCACTCTTAAAAAGAACGTTTTTTTATTGGTATCAATGGTTCCAGGAAGAACCTTGAACATCCATGGAAACTTTAAATGCATAAAAGGTTCTTCCCTGTTGAAAAAAACAGCATATGCTGGTTAGGTATGTTTTGAAGCTTGGCTGCTGATTTCAGCTGGTCCTTAACTGGTCATGAGCTGGTTTAAGCTGGTCATGTGTTGGTCCTATGCTGGTCCTAAGCAACTATCTCCTGCTCAGGACCAGCTTAGGACCAGCACATGAGCAGCTAAGAACCAGCTTAAACCAGCAGCCATGCTTCAAAACATACCTAACCAGCATATGCTGGTTTATTCAACGGGCTTTATAGTGTAAAAAAGTTGTTTATCTTTTAAAATGTTTCGTAAAAATGTTTCATTAAAGAACTGTTCACTTGGAAGGTTCTTTGGGGAACCAAAATGGTTCTTCTATCCCAGCAAAAACACCATTTTGGAGCCTTTAGTTTTTATAGTGTGAGTAGATAATTATGTAGCACGGCTCATACATATAAATCATGTTCCTTTCAGGATCTTTGTGGAGCTCATTCCTGTGACACTCTAGGGATGGCTGATGTTGGCACCGTGTGTGATCCGGATCGAAGTTGCTCCATTATTGAAGATGACGGTCTGCAAGCAGCCTTCACAGTTGCACATGAACTCGGTAAGCATATTCTCATGCTCTTATATAAAAACTAGAAACTATGCAGGTGTAGGTCAAGTTATAATTGTGATTCTCACATAGGTCACGTGTTCAATATGCCCCATGATGATACCAAACAATGTGCCAGTCTTAACGGCGACCAATGGAGCACCCACATGATGGCCTCAACCTTGTCAAATCTCAACCAGCTACAGCCCTGGTCTTATTGCAGTGCTATGATGGTCACGACATTCCTGGACAATGGCCATGGTCAGTGTTTACTGGACAAGCCCCAGAAGCCTCAGCAGTTACCCCAGGCTCTGCCAGGTTCAGTTTACGATGCTAACAGACAGTGCCGTCTCACATTCGGAGAGGAGTCCCAGCACTGTCCTGACCAGAGCACCACATGTGCCGCCCTTTGGTGCATGGTCACAACTGAAAATGGCTTGCTGGTCTGCCAAACCAAGAACTTTCCGTGGGCCGATGGGACGACTTGCGGGTCTGACAGCTACTGTGTGGCAGGCCAATGTTTGAGGAGGTCCGAGGCTGCTAAGTATCAGGTAAGCACCATTTGGTGTGCCATACGAAATTGATGTTATTCTGATTTGTGACTGACAATGGTTCTGTCCTATTGCATTTTAGACTCCAGTCAATGGTGGATGGGGATCTTGGGGACCTTGGGGAGATTGCTCCCGTACCTGTGGAGGAGGTGTGCAGTACTCTATCAGGGAGTGTGACAATCCCCTACCCAAAAATGGAGGCAAATACTGTGAGGGCAAGAGAATTCAGTATCACTCCTGCAACACAGAGACCTGCCCTGATAACAATGGTAAGGCATGGTCCTATATCTGTTTCTGCAACCACATGTAAGCCGCTTGATTTATAACTGTGTTTATTTGTGCAGGTTTGACATTCCGTGAGGAGCAGTGTTTGGCCCACAATGAAATCTCCTCTCAGATGTCATTTATCTCAGGAGAAGGCGTTGAGTGGGTGCCGAAGTACGCCGGGGTGTCTCCCAAGGATCGCTGCAAGTTAGTGTGCCGAGCGAAGGGAACAGGCTACTTCTTCATTCTAAAGCCAAAGGTGAGTGTCCCAATTAGCCTGAGTTGTAAAATCTAACAGTGGTTTAGTAGATGCACTGGAGATGTTTAATCCGAGGTTCCTTCCAATGCCTTCAGGTGGCTGATGGAACACCATGCACCCCAGATTCCACCTCAGTCTGCGTCCAAGGCCAGTGTGTGAAAGCTGGTTGTGACAGGGTCATTGGCTCCAATAAACGTTTTGACAAATGTGGCATCTGTGGAGGAGATGGATCGACTTGCAAGAAAGTTTCTGGATCAATGGAACGTGCTAGGTAAGCCCACAATCTGAGCGTTAGAGGTTTCCTAAACTCCTTCATAGATTCCTGTTTATTCTGACCTTTGCTTGTTTCTGAACTTTAGAGCGGGCTACCAAGATGTAGTGACGATTCCAGCCGGTGCCACGCACCTAGATGTTAAGCAGCGCTCTCTTGGAGGCCGCCTCCAAGACAATAGCTACCTAGCAGTTCGCAGGCAAGATGGCACGTATCTACTGAACGGCGACTATAAGCTGACCACTTTAGAGACTGATATCTCTCTGAAAGGTGCACTGTTGCGATACAGCGGTTCCTCTGCCATCCTAGAGCGCCTGCGAAGCTTTGCTCCCTTATCTGAGCCTCTTACCATCCAGATACTGTCGGTTGGTGATTCCCCTCGACCTCGCGTAAAATACAGCTACTTTGCACCACGCCCCAGTGGGTCAAAACGGCCGTCCATTAACGTTATTAGTGCAGCGGGAGATGCTAAATGGGATCTAGGTGAATGGGGACCTTGTTCGAAGACCTGCGGCAGTGGTATACAGAATCGGGACGTCATCTGTCTTGATGCATATGGCCGCGAATCAAAAGACTGTCCTGAAGAGCTGCGCCCTGTGTCTTCGCAACCCTGCGCTCTGCACGTTTGCCCATTCTGGTTGCTCGGGGAGTGGTCCACTTGTTCCAAAACCTGTGGCAGAGGCTTTCGCAAGCGCCCTCTGCGCTGCATCGGACACGATAGCCGCACTTTGCCTAACGAGAGCTGCAATGCAAAAGATCGGCCACGACCTCTCCTGGATTTGTGCAACATGACTCCCTGTTGAAACTGAACACTGAGGCTCGAAATTAACGTCGAACAGCTGTAACCTTGCACATCTGGTGCCGACCAATACAGGTTTTGGATTCAAAGGGCACCTTATGACCGAGACTGCAAGTAAACTTCTTTCAGTGTTTCAAATCCCACTCATCCAACATTGGGGGCACAAAGCTGGCACACTGTGCACCTGTCTTTACAGCTGTGATTAAGGATGAGAATACGGACACCTCTGCTGCTTTGAATAGTGATGTCATGCATGTTAGATTTTGAGTGTGCATGGGTGTGTATGATGACTAATGAAAGAGTGCATGAAAAAGCTATGCATTTGTACCGTCTGTCTGAGCTGGACTAGACAGACATGATTTATTTTTCACAAGAGAGCATATAGGAACACATAGGAGCTATTGTCAGGGTCAAGAGCAATAACAGAAGAGTTCATTAGTAGTGGTGTTATATAAAACGCCCTCTAGTGGTTCTCCATTTCAAAGTCGCAAACTCTGGCTCAGAGCACATATTTAACACTTGCATTTTTCTTGCCAAAACCAACGCCATATCTCACCTCAGCTAGGCACACATGCTGCTAATCAAACACCACAAAAGGTATTATGCATTTCCTCGTATCTAAGTTTAACAATGCACATTAGCTTTACGTTTAGCTTCCTAGGTTGATATTTTCACCATTTTGCGAAGCCATACCCGATCAAGAGGGATCACGTTTTTAACGGGGAGGGAGACCAAAGAGCATAAGTTCTATACCTGAAGAGAGAGTGTGTTTATGTATGTGTGGGTTAGTTCTGTGTGTTTGTGTGGAGATATGGTGAGGGACTTCTCTCCTACTACTACTTCATAAGTAATCCTCTCCTGCCTTCTGAGAAGGTATCTTTGTAATGAGGTATTTCTTTTTGTACAGAATATCCAAACGTTATTTATTTTTGTACAGCCCGTTTAATATAATCTTGTTGCTTTTTTATAATTACTGTATTTCTATGTGTTATTATTATTGAAATAACTGAAGGATGTATATTATATTAGAGTATTTATACAATATCAATGATCTTAGGTTTATGAATAAAGTATCACATTGATTTGTGGACCAATATTGTTGAGATGTTGTCTTATTTTGGGTGTGGCTCAGGCACTGCGGTCTAAATCCTAGTCTGAGGACCCCTAGGGGTTCGTGAAGGTACTACTTTATTTTTAATGTGGTTAATCTGCTCTAAATAATGGAGTAACATTAACATCTAAATTCTGAATGCTAACTTATGCACATTGTTTGTAAATGAATGTATGCATGAAGTACATCAATTTAAGTACATGCATACATCAAAATAAACTCAAAAGAGCATCAACATGACTAGATGTTGATATACTGACTAGATACTGACAATACAAATGTATAGCCTGAATGCACTGTAAGTCACTTTGGATAAAAGCGTCTGCTAAATGCATAAATGTAGATCTAATCAAGGGTGCGTTTCCCAAAAGCAACTATGGTCGCAAGTTCCATCGTTACCAATAGAGTTCAATGGAACTTACGACCATAGTTAGCTAACGATGCTTTTGGGAAACGCACCCCAGGACAATTATCAATTCAAAACTGCTGAGTCTCTCTGCTTGTATTATGAACCAGACAAAGAAAGTCCACCAGGCGGAATTAAATCAATTGAATTAAATTAATTAGCACTCTCGATAGCTGTTCAAAGAAAAGCTTGTATGACCGGCATATTCAGCAGCACAGGTAATAACCACATCACAAGTCTTTTGTTATATAACCAGCTTTAATAATTTAAGAGGACAATGTGGGGTTTTGTCATTATGTTATAAGAGTGAAACACATTCAGCCCCGGCCAGTCCTTCTGCTAAATAATACATGCAAACAACCGCTCAGGAAAATAACAAAGGACTTTGCACACCTAGCAAGGCCTTTTCTAAAGAACCCCTTTCTTTCTGACTGTCTGAAAACTGAGTAAGATCACAGGGTAAAACAAGAAAGACGTGTAAATGTAAATATGAGCGATATCAAGATGTAAACATGTGCTTTCCGTTACACAATAACATTGAGTTGAACAGGAAAGATCGTCAGAA
>CM049871.1:41434531-41469531 GCA_027474115.1 Schizopygopsis malacanthus
AACACACACAAGCCTTCACACGGACTAACTACGACCAGCAAGCACAACTAGCACACAAGAGATCACTGGAGTGATCAGTCCATTTAAAGGAACACTACACTTTATTTGAAAATTGGCTCATTTTACAACTCCATTCAGACGATTTTCAGGTCTGGCGGGAGCACTTTTAGCGTAGCTTAGCATAGATCATTGAATCTGATTAGACCGTTAGCATTAGCGGATCGGATCAGCAAAAAAAAGTTGTGTAAACTACTAGCGTAACTACTAAAGTCAGTAATAAAACAAGAACAATTACACAAATCACAAGCATAGATGAACAGCCTACAACATAACATTATAAATAAAGACAGTAACAGTAGTATTCAGGTGCAGAAATGTAAAACAGCACAATGATGCTTACTGCAGAAGTTAAATACAGAAGCAGGTATTATAGGATGCTGTCTCTTTAAGAATAAATGCACGGACCTAATACTGACACAAATCCGGTTTCTTTCTCAGCTGTGTACGTTAACAAGACATAACCGACTGTGTTTACCAGAATACTTGCCAAAACGGGTATTTTAACTTAACTGTGTGTGTGTGTGTGTGTGTGTGCGTGCGTGCGTGTGTGTGTGTGTGTGTTGGTTTTGCTATACTTGTGAGAACCAGATGTCCCCACAAGGATAGTAAAGCTTGAGATTTTGACTTTGTGAGGACATTTGGCCGGTCCTCACAAGGCAAATAAATTATAAAAAAAATACCAAATTAAGTCTTAAATATTAAAATGTAAAAACGCAAAATGTCTCCTGTGAGGGTTAAGTTTAGGGGTAGGGTTGGTGTAGGGCAAATATTGTTAGGTCAGTATAAAAACAATAGAAGTCTATGAAAGTCCTCACAAGTATAGCAAAACCAACGTGTGTGTGTGTGTGTGTGTGTGTGTGTGTGTGTGTGTGTGTGTGTGCGTGTGCATGTGCGTGTGTATATATATATATATAGTATGTGTGCGTGCGTGCGAGCATGTGTGTGCGTGTGCGTGTGTGCGAGCATGTGTGTGTGTGCGTGTGCATGTGCGTGTGTATATATATATATATAGTATGTGTGCGTGCGTGCGAGCATGTGTGTGCGTGTGTGCGAGCGTGTGTGTGTGTGTGTGAGTGTGTGTGTGTGAGAGTGTATGTGTGTGTGTGTGTGTGCGTGTGCGTGTGTATATATATAGTATGTGTGCGTGCGTGCGAGCATGTGTGTGCGTGTGCATGTGTGCGAGCATGTGTGTGTGTGTGTATGTCTGTCTGTCTGTGCGTGTGTGTGTGTGCGTGCGTGTGTGCATTTGTGTGTGTGTGTGCGTGTGTGTGTGTGTGTGCATGCGTGCGTGCATCCGTGTGCGTGTGTATATATATATATATAGTGTGTGTGCGTGCGTGTGTGTGTGTGTGTCTGTGTGTGTGCGTGTGCGTGTGTGCATGCGTGCGTGCATCCGTGTGCATGCGTGTGTATATATATATATATATATATAGTGTGTGTGCGTGCGTGTGTGCATGTGTGTGTGTGTCTGTGTGTGTGCGTGCATCCGTGTGTGTGTGTGTGTTTTGCATATGCTATGATCTATATTTTCTTTTTTGCTTTTTCTATCTGGAATCCTTAATTTTATACTGTCTCTATCTAAATAAATAAAAACATAAAAATAAGATAATACAGTTTATGTGGTTAGTAAAATCTGTTTATCAGACATAATGAGCATGTTAAGCAATAATTAAAGCTTATGATCATAATGATAATAATATAAGGTAATATGTCGATCCAAAGCGTACACATCTCTCCTGCTTGTTGCTCCTGTAAACGCAGCATTCATGTCCAGCTCTGTGTCCTTCTTCTCAGGTCCTCCACCTCCGTACGGCTATGATTATGAGATGTATCCTCCTGATCTACGACCGCCTCCGTACACAGCAACTCCACCCAGAGCCACAAACTACTCTCCACCTCCACCCTATCCAGGCTACAGCCGCAAGTGAGCCTCCTGAAGAGAGCATGCTGCCTGAGCGGTGTCCACTCACTGGAGCAGCCAACAGATGAGGAATGGAGTTTATCATTTATGATCTCAGAAACCTAACAGAGACTAATAAACCTTATTAGGACACATGAGACCAGGACGGGCCTAAAGACTCCTAAATGTGTGGATATTAAGCAGATGCTTTTATCCAAAGTGACTTACAGTGCATTACATTTTTATCAGTATGTGTTCCTGGGAATTGAACCCACAACCTTTTGCGCTGCTAACGCAATGCTCAACCACTGAGCCACAGGAACACATATATATGTGTATATACAGTATATGCTTTGCTTGTTGAAGATCAGTACTATCTCTTTAATTGTCAAATGAAATGAACTGTTAATATGGGAATAAACGTCATATGTACAGAGTAATGTGAAATTAATTCATTTCTATCAACTGAGGACATAATATGGTGAATGTATTTATTCATAGAAAGTATTTTGTAGTTGGCTAGTGTTATGAAAACACGCCGAGCGTATTAACTGTTCAACGATTGTGTCCGAACAGCAAAATATTAATGCAGTTTATGTCTGTTTTTATATTTCATAATAAAGCTGAAAGCGTCATGCTTGTTTTCTCCCAGCGTGCTGTGAATATGCACACAGATCGATAGCAAAATCTTTTATTCTTTGAGGTCTTTGAAAGATCCTTTGCTCACACACATCCAAGAAAGTACATTAGAATATAAAATGATTTCATTTAGAAATATGGAGCATGAGAATTTACCGAAAGGGCTATTATGCAGTTATAATAATGTTTTCATGATCATCCACACGGTGGCAGTAAATTACAGAAATGAGCATAATTAAATTCTCCAGTTTGAGCATAATCTAGAATCCATGACATTTCATGCATTAATTTATTTTTTTAATAAAATGCATGCATTACATGAGCGATGCCTCATATTGTGTCGTGATATGGAAAAATAAATTACCAAAATTACAATTAAGTAAAAATAAACATTGATTGGAAAAACAGATTACTGACTGAAGGGTAAAGCATCTTTGATATTACTCAATAAAGGCATGTTAGCTGAAAAACTGAAATAAATAATAATCTCAAGCTGAAATAAATTATAATACGTTTTATAATAAATACAGATGCATATAAAATAAATAATACAATATATTTAGATTAAAAGAAAAATAAGTTAGTGCTGTCTGTGATTTGATTTTAATTGTAGTCGGCAGTGTTTAGGAGTGCCCCCCCCCGGTCGTTGTCCGGTCCGGTGACGTCATCCCAGGATCCTCTCATTCTTCTCCGAGCCGACGCGATACACACACCGACATCTACACCACACGGATATATTAACTCGATACAGAGCATCGCAGTTCGCTGGAAGCACACAGAATGGGCTGTCGAGGGCTTTTTATGTTACTGATGGCCGCGACATCGACGCTCGCGGCTGAGGTAAGAAGTCGACAAAAGCGACGCTACAATGTAACATCATCGCAGCGATAGATGGATGCATAGATCCTCGAGAACGGCCGCGCTACGATTAACGCGTGATAACGCCGCGATACCGTGGAGCGTTCGATACAAAGGGTTATGTCGTTTCTAAACCAGAATAAGGTTTAATATCTAACCCTTGTGTGTTTGTTTTATAGTCGTATAATGTCACGCAAGGAATGTTTCGAATAATCGCTCGATGTTTTATATCCGACGACATACAGGATGAACGGATACTGTAACAGATCCATGAATTCATATTAATAAACTGTCAGGCTGATGACGATGATAAAGCGAACGGCAGCGTTTAAACGCGTAATGTGCCGCGGTCGAACATCGCTGGTTCGGTGATTTAAACGTCGCGTTTTGTTGTTTTTGGCTCCATTTTGGTGTGTGTCGCGCTAGTTAATGGAGGCCTGTTGGGTTGGGATCATAATGGGATCAAACGCGAATCCTCTGGGAATCAACACAGATCCTGAAACCGGAAAACAAGAGTTTGGTTTTCTGGGATTGGTTCCAGATTATGATTCACTCTTCCCTGAGGTTTTCATCGAGTAAATCTGTGTGTTGTTGTTACTGTGTGTTTGTGTGTGTGTGTGTGTGTGTATGTATGCGCGTGTGTGTGTGTGCGTGCGTGCGTGTGTGTGGAGAAGATGATTTTCATCGAGTAAATCAGTGTGTTGTTATTACTGTGTGTGTGTGTGTGTGCGTGTATGTATGCGCGTGTGTGTGTGAAGATGATTTTCATCGAGTAAATCAGTGTGTTGTTATTACTGTGTGTGTGTGCGTGTATGTATGCGCGTGTGTGTGTGTGAAGATGATTTTCATCGAGTAAATTAGTGTGTTGTTGCTGTTACTGTGTGTGTGTGTGTGTGTGTGTGTGTGTCTGTGTGTGTGTGTGTGTGTGTGGAGATGATTTTCATCGAGTAAATCAGTGTGTTGTTGTTGTTACTGTGTGTGTTTGTGTGTGTGTGTGGAGAAGATGGTTTTCCTGACGTCGGGATGCCTTTGATCTTTCCTCAGTATTTGTTAGGCGATGTTTCTTTCAAACACGACTCGATAAAATGAATCATTGTGCTAATATCGCTAAATACGTTCCGTTGAGAGGAACGCGTTGTGTGTGAACGCCCCCCAAGATGGCGGCTGAACTCAACTGGAGCTATATTGTGTTTGGAGGAACACGCTAACAATCAGTTAAGTGTATTTTTACTGTAAGACACATTGTCTCTGGGTTGGTCTACGCCTGTAATTTTCCACACCGCAGTCAGTGTGTGTCTCCACTGTACTCTCACCATTCCTAGACTCTTAAAGGATAAGGTTCTGTGTTTTTTTGGGGGAATATACCATGGTATTTTGGGATGAGCATTGGGGTACCGTGCCAATACCATGATATGTGAATATTGTAATCATTGGTGTATAAGATACCATGGTATTACCCTCAGATTCCATCAGTATGATGAGAGAATGAAGGATGTAAACAGCATTGGCCTGAAGCACATGCAGTCATTTTTGACGCCATAATTATGGGATGCTGCTGTTTATTGTGCTACAGAGTAAAGATATTGATTGGCTATTTTAGTGGATTGTGGTTTTGTTGGTCTTGCCACCAAAAAGTCTGTAGAAATGGAGGTTTGACTGATGTTTCACGCTTGTGGATAAATGTTAACCTCACGTTGTGTTCAGGACATGTTTATACTAGTATTGGAACCCAGACTGGGCGATAGAGCTAAGAAATGGTTTTATGTGTTCCTCTGCCAGTTGAAGATATTTAATATGCATCTTAATGTATCTATTTTCTGAAATAGCTAAAGGCTGTTCTTCAACCATGCAGAGGAAGCATCGTTTCATCCAGTTTTTCACTAAATGAACCCGAATAATTTTATACTTTTATATATTTATATCCACCGATATAATAATTACCCATGTTTTCATTAAATATTTTAATAGCTAACTTTGAGATTTTAATAGCTAACTTTAACTTTGAGATTTCTGTGAATGTTTTTAATTTGTGGTTTTGTTAACCCTGTTATAAAATAAAAGCCCAATAGTAACCATCACAGAAATTCCAATGGTTTCCATTAAAATACCATTATAAACCATTAGCTTTTTCCAGTAAAACATTACAAAATTCCCTTTTGTAGTGCGTTTTGGTCATTTTTCCAATAGGATTTAACATCCTACAAATAGAATCCATCACATACCAGTAGACACCATTATAGTTTCCATTAAAACCAATACAATTCCCATTATAACCATTAAACCCATTACATTTCTATTGTGTTTTGGTCATTTTTCCAATAGGATTTAACATCCCACCAATAGAATCCATCACATACCAGTAGACACCATTATAGTTTCCATTAAAACCAATACAATTCCTATTATAACCATTAAACCCATTAAATTTCTATTGTGTTTTGGGCATTTTTCCAATAGGATTTAACATCCCACCAATAGAATCCATCACATACCAGTAGACACCATTATAGTTTCCATTAAAACCAATACAATTCCCATTATAACCATTAAACACATTACATTTCTATTGTGTTTTGGTCATTTTTCCAATAGGATTTAACATCCCACCAATAGAATCCATCACATACCAGTAGAAACCATTATAGTTTCCATTAAAACCAATACAATTCCCATTATAACCATTAAACCCATTACATTTCTATTGTGTTTTGGGCATTTTTCCAATAGGATTTAACATCCCACCAATAGAATCCATCACATACCAGTAGACACCATTATAGTTTCCATTAAAACCAATACAATTCCCATTATAACCATTAAACCCATTACATTTCTATTGTGTTTTGGGCATTTGTCCAATAGGATTTAACATCCCACCAATAGAATCCATCACATACCAGTAGACTCCATTATAGTTTCCATTAAAACCAATACATTTCCCATTATAACCATTAAACCCATTACATTTCTATTGTGTTTTGAGCAGGGTTCTACCGTAGTTATTTTTTTTAGTTTTTGGCCAAATAAACAGTGCATTGTGATATCACAGCGGTTTTTGATCGCACATTGCCAGCAGTGAATATTTGAAATGGCTTTATAAACGTCTGCAGAATTGTTTATTTTCATCTGAACCTTGCATAAACATCACATTGCATGCTTCAGTTAGCCATTGTATTCAGAACTGAAGGTCTGTAAAGGGCACTGGTATGGCTGGCGTTGAATGGGAGGCTTTGTTGGCTGTAACATGCGTGTCAGCAGGTGAGCGATGCTCTTAGCCAACACAACAGCTTTCTGTGCAAAACCTCCCCGTAGCGCTGACCCATAAATAACCAGTGTTCAGAATCAGATTTCAGTCATTTTACAGAATTCAACAACAATATCTCAGTGAATTACATGTGCTTTATGTATCTGGTAGACTTGCAGTTATTCCTTTGAGCTGAGCTTTCACTGAATCCGTTCAAAACTCTGATTTTAATGTTTTGCATTATTAACCAAAAATCTGTTCATGACATTTTTCATATATAATAAGACATATGTGCATAAATAGAAATACTACTTTTTATTTGTTCATATAATTAAAAATGAATAAATATGATTAAACATCAACCATTCATTTGCGTAGTTATTCAGAAATATACTAAAATTAAAATTATTATTTTTTAAATCACATTACAATATAATATAGAATATAAATGTGTTCAGGTAGTTGCCAAGGCAGGTTTACTCATTTTAATTTAGTATAACTTGATGTACTAAAATAATACAATAATAACAGCTATATAGACATATTTTAAAAAAAACTAGTAAAATGACAAAAGCACACAATAAAATTAGTAAACCTTTAACATTAAAATTTAAATCAAATTATTAATAAAAACTCTAATAGTATCTCAATGAGATTAAAAAATAAACACTGATCTCCTCATTGCATTTTATTATTTTCAAATGTTTTCGTAAAATATATGTGCATAAAAATAGCTGTTTATTGGTGCATATAAATAAAAATGAAAAATTTTATAGATATGATTAATTATCTTTAATTCGTTTCATTGTGACTCAGAAATGCTCAGAAGTCTTGATGTGCGATATTAAAATCATTTAGTAAAAAATGGGATAATATTGCTGTTGGTGCTTAAATACAAAATCGTATAAATATTTTATTGTATTTTCATTGCATTATCTGACTTTGTTGCAGTAAAACAGCAGATCTGAGTGTATTTCTGTTTAAAATAAAGTAGAAAACAGAGTAATTCACTTCTGTGATGCTGTATTATGTAGACACACACACACAGAGACACACACACACACACACACACACACACACACAGAGACACACACAGACACACCCCCACTCACACAGACACACACACAGACACACACACACAGAGACACACACACACACCCCCACTCACACACACACACACACACAGAGACACACACACACACCCCCACTCACACAGACACACACACAGAGACGCACACAGACACACCCCCACTCACACAGACACACACACACCCCCACTCACACAGACACACACACAGAGACACACACACACACCCCCACTCACACAGACACACACACAGACACACACACACCCCCACTCACACAGACACACCCCCACTCACACAGACACACACACAGAGACACACACACACACCCACTCACACAGACACACACACAGACACACACACACCCCCACTCACACAGACACACACACAGAGACACACACACACACCCCCACTCACACAGACACACACACAGACACACACACACCCCCACTCACACAGACACACCCCCACTCACACAGACACACACACAGACACACCCCCACTCACACAGACACACACACGATTGAGGATTTACACACCTGTTTCTCTGTCGCTCGTCCACACCTGGATGAACATCACTACACCTGTCAGGAACACATCTGCCTCTTCATTCACAAGAAGAGAATGTGATTTTTTGATTTTGTTGTTAAATGTGAAGTGTTTGCATGAGACTGAGATCTTGTTATTGGGTGATATGCAGTAGGGCTGCACGATATTTTGCATGCGTCTTACGAATGTACTGCAATTGCTCTAAAGACCGCTGAAGGCGAACAGAAATGAGACATACAGCTCTCTGCATGCAGCGCGTCAGTCACGCTCATCAGGAAAGTGAGTGAAACACACACAAACACACATTTTTATCAAATAATACATCATTAATAGCGGTTCGCTTCCGCGATTTGGTGCGATTGCGTTCACATCAGCAGCAAACCGTACCGGAGTTCACTTGAACCGAACCCCAGACCATCCTTTTTAAGCGGACTCGGGTCGTTTGATAGCGTTCACATCATCCAAACGAACCGAACTCTGACGTCAATCGAACCCGGGTGCGCACCAAAAAGTGCTCGTGTGAAAGCACCCGAAATCTTGTTTTGTTCAAATAAAATCGTGAATCAAATCGAATCGTGAAATCAAAACATGAATCAAATCATGAGATGAGTAAATCGTTACATCCCTAGTCAGCAGTGTCACACACACACACACACACACACTCACACTCGCACACACACACACTCGCACGCAGGCATGCACACGCTGACTCACGCTCACTCACACACTCGCGCACACACACACACACACTCGCACATGCACGCACGCACACTCGCACATGCACACACACACAGACACACACTCGCACATGCACACACACACGCACACACACACGCACTCGCACACATGCACTCGCACACACACACACACTTGCACGCACACACACACGCACGCACACACACACACACTCTATCACACACACTCACTCGCACGCACACTCACTCACACACACACTCACACACACACACACATGTAAATGTGACGAGAGCTCAGCAGATGGACAGACATTCATCTGACCGTCACACGGGACAGAACCCAGACTGGGTTATTTATATATATATATATATATATATATATATATATGGGTTCTATGTATACACTGTTACTGTGATATTATATTTCAGTTCAGTATATGATTGAGTGTGGAAGTGGATTGGTCTGGTTATGGTTATTTATACTAGTTATCCAGTGGCTGACTGCGGTAGTTAATGTTCAGTCTCATAATTCAACACAATACTCACATATTAACGTCGTTTGATCAAATATTTGCTCAGTGGTTGATTTTTAACAGGTTTCTCTTGAGAAAACAGGTTTCTTCAGATGTTGCGAGTTCATGGCTCACAATGCATGTTTACATCAACTATTACAAATTATGTTTAATATGCATAAGTGCTCAAAGTGTCTCATGTGATTCAAAACCAGGGTTATTATAATTCACTAAAAATAAAACCATTAAAAATATTTCATTGCTTAAAATAAAAGCTAGCTGAAATAAAATAATACACATAAAATATTTAATAAATAGTAAAAAGTATATAGACTAATAAAACAGATACATGAAACATAAATAATAAACTAAAACAACAAATATAAACGTATTTAAAGATATTAATAAACACTATAAACATTCATAAGCAGCACAGCGATATTTAAATACATTGTATGGGTCAAAATTATACATTTTTATTTTATGCCAAAAATCATTAGATATTAAGATCATGTTCCATGAAGATATTTTGTATCATAAATATATCAAAACGTAATTATTGATTAGTAATATGCATTGCCAAGACCTTAATTTGAACAACTTTAAAGATGATTTTCTCAATATTCAGATGTTTTTGCACCCTCAGATTCCAGATTTACAAATATTGTCCGATCATAACTCACCATACATCAATGGAAATATTATTTATTCAGCGTCAGGTTATGCATAAATCTCAATTTCACAATATTTACCCTGGTTTTGTGCTCCGGGGTCACATATAATCATTATTATTGTATCAGGGTAGAATCTCAGAAGTGTCTCCGATGAGGTTTTGAGGTTTAGCTCTTCTCATATTCTGCAGTAAATGATCAAACCTTTAACGAGAAGCTCAATCAGTGTATAATTAACTAGAACAGATGACCTACAGTCGAACCAAAATCAGCATTTCTCTCATTATATCAGTTTATTGGCTATCTTTTAGAAAATGGTCAAAAATATGACAAGATCTAAACTGTGTCAGAACAAATGAATCTTGATAAGAAAGGTGTGTAATTAATGTAAAGTCAGCTGATAAGTTTAAGAACACAATTAGATTATACTGATTTATCTCAGCCAATTACCAAGCAGTGCTTCATTTAGTTCAGTCTGTGTGTGTAAAGGTCGCATTAGCAATACAATATTTTTTTTTTTTGTGTATAATATGTCTCAGTTTACTTTATTTAGCTCTCTTCACATGCATAAATGAACTGTAGTGTCCTGTGCCGCTAGTAAAAACAATCATTTTAGCTTTGACTGTGTTTCTAACATGCATCTCTAAAGCTGGTTGATTTCAGGACGTTTGTGTATAAATACAGATTGATTTCGGACGCGTTTGTGTGTGTCGTCAGAGATGATCGGTATCTGATGGTTTACGGTCTGCAGGAGGTCATGTGACTCAAATCCTCTGATCTCTCACTAAGCCCCGCCCCGCCCGCCTTAGTTACCGTCGCTAAGCCTGTCGATCACGCCCACCTGCTGTTGGGGTTGAGTGAATCATGTCAGAAATGAATGAGTCATTAATCCAGCGTTCATGTGTTTATGATCTATTATACATTCAGCAGTGATTGTGCTCTGACGAAGCCTGAGGGATGGGATGGAAGTCAATCACACCTGTGCTGTCTGTAGGGGGCGTGGCTTCAGCTGGATGATTGACAGCTGGCACTTGAGCTCATGATGACTCTAAACAGAGGCTTTATAGGAGTTTATCCCGAATCCCTGGCTGACCCCGTGAGCCCACACATGTCCAAGTGTCAGGATAACATGTGCCGGCCTGTGAAGAAACGGACAGATTTGTGTGTGTGTGTGTGTGTGTGTGTGTTTGTGTGTGTATTTGTTCTTGTCTATGCTACATTCTGGGGATCAAATGTCTCCACAAGGATAGTAAAAACTGACGTTTTTGACATTGTGGGGACTGGCCTGGGAAAAAATGTTTAAAAATAGTAAATGGTGTTTATCTGAAAGTGTAAGAATGCAAACAGGTTTACTGTAAGGGGTAGGTTTAGGGTTAGGGGTTAAAAAATATCATTTGGTCAGTATAAAATGAACAGAATTCCCCACAATTCACAATTCCCCACAAAACGTGTGTGTGTGTGTGCATGCCTGTGTGTGTGTGTGCGTGCCTGTGTGTGTGTGTGTGTGTGTGTGCATGCCTGTGTGTGTGTGTGTGTGTGTGTGTGCATGCCTGTGTGTGTGTATGTGTTTGCGCGTGCGTGTGTGGTCGTGTGTGTGTGTGTGTGCACGTGCGTGTGTGTACCTGGTATTTATCACATTATGCATATCCTCACAAGATAATAACACCAGTACAT
This sequence comes from Schizopygopsis malacanthus, assembly GCA_027474115.1. Lineage (NCBI taxonomy): Eukaryota > Metazoa > Chordata > Actinopteri > Cypriniformes > Cyprinidae > Schizopygopsis > Schizopygopsis malacanthus. The sequence continues at coordinate 41,446,419 of CM049871.1, forward strand.
TTTGTGTGTTTTTTTAGTGCATTATAAATCACACAGACTCTTTCATACATCTTTAAACGCAGAAAGTGTGTGTGGTTTAGGTGTTGAGTGATAGAAAATACAGTTTGTACAGTATAAAACCATTACGCCTATGGAGAGACACTTATTTAACAAAAAAATGTGTCCTGAAATTTAACTCATTTAATTTGTAATCAATTTAATTTGCATGAATTTAATAGTAACTCTTTTATTAATAAAAATGTGTGTGTGCATAGTTTAAAAAAATGACCTGTTAATCAATGGTGTTTAAACTTTAATTAGTTTAATTAATCGCCTGAGAACATGTTTTATATTAGCTACAGACCCTTGATTTTTGTATTTTTAAATGTAAGCGAATGCACTTCTCAATCTTTTTATCTGTTTATTAGTTATTCGGCCTTTTTAAAGAGAATTGTATTAATAAAATAAATCAATATTTACAAAAAACAGGGAGTGAGTGTCCATATATGAAATGAATAAAATATCATTTTTAATACAATTATATTCAAATGAATCCAGAACAATTATTGACCTGATTAAAAGTTTTTTTTCATGTAAGTTTACAAATTTTTTTACTAAATTAAATATTTTGATGTTGATGCAGTAATTTATTAATTTCCATAACTTCTCCAGGTCTAGAAATCAGTCTTTTCTCTTATATCACCTAGGCTCATAAATAAAGAGAATGCATTCATCTTAATAAGTGTTAATAAGACAAAGTTATGATATTTCAAATCTGGAACATTTTAATATCGCTTTATATAAAACATAAACTGTGATATGTTTCAATTAAATACCCTGTTAGGTGTTTCGTCTCTCCATTTTTAAAGAGAATGTTTATTTTTGTCCTGATTAAGAGCAGTGTTGAAGTTGATAAGACAAAGTTATGCAAATCTGCATGCTTTATATTGTGATATGTAATTAGCGTATTTTTAAATGTTTATTTTTGTGCAGTATTGCAGAATTATTGCACGTTGTATATATTTCTGTTCATAATAACATCTCAGTCTGATCACAAACAGGTCATTGTTTTCTCTGTCTGCTAATAAGATTAACATAACAGGTCTTTCTCTTTCTGTCTGTCTCTTTCCCACACGAGTCTTTGTCATTCTCAACACAATGTGCTTCTCAGACGCAAGCTCCCTCAGACGGGCGTCACACAGCATTTGTGCGTCTGAAAAAAGCTTTGCGAACAAAAGCTGTGATTACGATCAGCCGGCATCGAGACGGAGAACTTCACTGTTCTCAGTATATCTGTCAGTACAAATATCCAAACATCCATAAACAAAGATACTGTAGAAGCTAAATGACCTCAGATATTACGGAAAAAATTATCAAAACTAAGTGAGTTTATGCTTAAAACAAGACTATGGGGTTGGAAAAATAATCCCATTGGCTGATATTTCTTTCTTGTTTTATGCATATTCACTTTTTCAGAAAGCAACGTTTGGTATCTTAATTTTGCTTCTCAATTAAATGTATATTGATTGAAGAATTTTTAGATATTGTTGATGGAAAACAACACAAAAATACTAAGTAAGAAAATGTTTTTTTAACTCCTTCCTGATGACGTGTGTATGGAAGCCCATTTACACCACCGATTACACATTTACATAAAGATATTTCAGACTTTTTTTCATAATAAGAGCAGCAGAACGGAAAGACCCCATCACAGCAGCTATCACACTGAGCATCTCCACTGCCTACAACACACACACACACGCATACACACACGCACGCACGCACACACACAGACAGACATGCACACACAGACACACACACGCAAGCGCACACAGACAGACAGACACGCGCACACACACACACAGACAGACACACACACACACACACGCGCGAGCGCACACACACAGACAGACAGACACGCACGCACGCACACACACAGACACAGACATGCACACCAACACATACACACAGACAGACAGACAGACACACACACACACACAGACAGACAGACAGACACACACAGACACACACACGCGAGCGCACACACACAGACAGACAGACACGCACGCACACAGACACAGACATGCACACCAACACATACACACACAGACAGACAGACGCACACACACACACACGCAGACAGACACGCATACACACAGACAGACACGCACACACACACACACGCAGACAGACACGCATACACACAGACAGACGCACACACACAGACACGCAGACAGACACGCATACACACAGACAGACGCACACACACACGCAAACAGACACGCATACACACAGACAGACACGCACACACACACACACGCAGACAGACACGCATACACACAGACAGACGCACACACACAGACACGCAGACAGACACACATACACACAGACAGACACGCAGACACAGACAGACAGACAGACACACACACACATACACACGCACACACAGACACACATACACACAGACACACACAAAAATTTCCAGAAAATAATGGAAACCTGAATTTGGTAAAGATAAAACTGTAAAACTCAATTAATTAGACAGGCTTTTTTATTAATAAAATAATATTTTTTTGTGGTAATACAAAAAGATTTAAGTTAAAAATAGCTTTTAAAAAGACTTAAAATACATATATAATAGCAATGATGCAATAATAATTCATTCAAATAAAGTATCAAAAGCAAGAAATCATGGATTTATTGAACAAATCTGATAAAATACATAAATAGAGCTAATGTTCATTACACAACACAGGCCTGCAGGGGGCGCTGCGAGATCTTATCCTTGTTTAATATTGACCAAGCGCCATTTAATTCAAATATCCACTTAATCTTTAATATTTGTCCATTTGTTTAGCACAGAAATGTTATAGCCGCTGTACTTAGATGAATATGTGTAAACTCGGAGTGAGTGTTTGAGCTTTTATTTTGAAATCGCGATGTATCCTGTGTTTGTATAGGTTTATAAATGATTATCTTACACATCTGATGAAATGGTGCACGTTGTGTTCCCAGATGAACGTTATAATAAACACAAACACAACATGCAGAGATGAGTCTGAGACGCTCCACATGTGAATGATAACCGTTTCTGTGAACGGAGCCGCTGTGTGACGCACGTACTTAACCTACACGCATGTGAATAATTAAAGCGCATATCATTATTTAATTAAATCATAGCATTTGTGAATTGGGTTTAATATATCATGCAGCCTTGGAAAACATTATAATAATATGTTCGTCCGTGAAATGCACCACTTCTGGTATTTTGTCGACGATTTTAAATCGACGTATCGCGACAGCTCTAGAGTGAAGCGATGTTTTTAATGAAGCACGTCTGTCTGTGGTTGTGTTCTGTCGCAGGTGCCGTCGGACTCCGACACCGGATTGCTGGCCGAGCCGCAGGTCGCCATGTTCTGCGGGAATCTCAACATGCACATCAACATTCAGACGGGAAAATGGGAACCCGATCCGTCCGGAAGCAAGAGCTGCGTCGGGACAAAAGAGGGAATCCTGCAGTACTGCCAAGAGGTGAAGACGGCGCTCCTGTGCTTTATTTATAACTGCGATACAAGCCCAGAGATAATGTGTAAAAGATCATGTATACGAGCCGCTGCATCATCAGTAGAATCAGTACCAAAACCCGGTTCCAATATGGCACTGGTACCTATGGAACCGGTATGTACCGAATCAGAACGCAGATTTCGGTGCCATGCCGGAGCGATCGGTTGAAAAATGTGTCCTTTGTTTCTCCAGAACGGCCGTAAGAAGCATCATCACCGGCACCACATGTGCAAAATAATTTCCTGACTGAGAAGATGCACGTGAACTCAATTCAGAAAGCTCTAATAATACAAGTCCAACAAATCTTTGTAGTAACCCGAGTGTGCTGTTTACACATTCAGACTCACAAGCACAACTCGGGGAATGAGAGCATCCGAGGAGCACGTGAATGCACTAATTACACTTGCTCTGATGACCTTACGTTAACTAGCTAAGCTACTACTACTCCATGGGCTACTAATACATCGATTAGCAATGGATTATAAATATACTTCATTATTATGAAAAAAACAGAGAAAATTCTGTTTACTTATCCATATCACGGTGGAAAACGAGTTCGCTACTTCTGTGACCGAATCTGTGGATATTCTGTGCTAAGGCGCCCTCTAGTGTCCAGTATGAACGAAAAAGACATACCCCCCCCCCCGGGTTCACAGACCAGGCTTGAACCTAGTGCTAGACTAAAATGTAACTCTTAGCCGTTTTAACTGAAATAAACTTGCACTGACTGATTCTAAAATATATCAGAGCCTTTGTTTTGTCTCAAGATGCACACCAGTAAGGTTTTTTTCCAAGCATGTTTATAAAAATTACTCAAATGTCCTAATTGAACTATGATCTAATCCTGGTTTAGTCTGTGAAACCGTGCCCATGTGTTTAGTGCTAATGGCCAATCCAGTTATTCATTTATATATTTTTTTTTATAAGTATCGATTTGGCACCGGTATCAAAAAACCCCAAACAATACCCAACCCTAGTCATCAGAGACACTTTGACCCAGAAACACATCAGCGTTTATGAACCGAAGCACTTGAGACGCTCTTTGCTCATTAATGACATAATCATTCAGATATAGTGCCATAATATTTTAGTCTATAAATATTACATATTAAATCATTAACACACCAATAATACACTGTAAAAAAATAAAAACATAAATTTTACGGTAAAAACGGCAGCTGTGGTTGCCAGAATTTTACCCTAAAAAATATGGTAACAATGTTTTAAGGTTTACGGTTATTCACTGTAAATTCTACATTCATCTTCACGGTATAATGCTGTAAAATGTACTGCCAGTACAGTTTTTATATATGAGGGGAACTTACCGTTAACCATTTAACAGGTTTTTACTGTAGCATTTTTACAGTATTTTACCGTTAAATTCACATTTGTTTTTTACAGTGTAGGTTAAGACAAAATATTCAGGCATACAAAAAATATATAAATAATTTTTTTTTGCCTAATGTGTTGTTTCTATGTTTTAATAAAGTCAGAAAAAAAGTAAAAACAAAAAAAGCAACCATTGGCCTTGAAACAAAATGTTTAAATGATTTAGTATAAATTTAAGTGTGCATATGTGTTTTATGTGTTGTATCATATTTGATGCATCAGGTTTTTATGGCTCATATATAAGAAAAACAACTCAGTTTTATTCAGAGACTCAGAAAAATATGCAGTTTGGTGCAGATCCTGATGTATAATATGATGAAACTCTGATGCTTGTAATGTAAGTCAATGAGATCTTTATAACAGTGCAGCAGATACTGACATAAAAGATCTAAATATCACTCCATAGATGAGATGTGAATGATCCACACATATAATGCGATGCTGATTGAGAGATAAAGGCTCCTCAGAAGATGTGATGAAGATCATTCAGTGAAAGTAAAGATCCTGATGATCAGATCTGAGAGTAAAACATGATTGATGGAGAATCAAGTAAAGCTGAGCTGCTTCAGAAAGTGTTGATCTGGAGATATGACTGCAGTTATTCTGACGCTTACTTGATCAAAACCAGTCCAGATCTGACACCGAAGCGTTTCTACAATTACACTAAAAGAGCTTTTACTGGATACAGAACTCTAAACTCGTGTGTGTGTGTGTGTGTGTGTGTGTGTGTGATGTTCAGGTGTATCCAGAGCTTCAGATCACAAACGTGGTGGAGGCCAATCAGCCCGTCAGTATCTGGGACTGGTGTAAGAAGGGCCGGAAGCAGTGCCGCAGTCACATGCACATCGTGGTGCCCTATCGCTGCCTGGGTGCGTGAGTCTCTCCATACGCCGCGTGCCGCTCCCTCACCTGTGCTCATCATCTCTCTCTCTCTCTCTGTGTCAGTCGGGGAGTTCGTGAGCGACGCTCTGCTGGTTCCTGATAAGTGTAAGTTCCTGCACCAGGAGCGCATGGACATGTGTGAGAGTCACCTGCACTGGCACACCGTCGCCAAAGAGGTCAGAAACACACACAACTCAAACACAGCAAAAATCTGAAATATTATTAATATTTCAAACAGCTGTTTTATATGTGATTATATGATAAACAGTCATTTTTTCTGTGAGGCGCAGCTGTATTTTCAGCATCATTACTGCAGTCTTCAGTGTCACATGATCTTCAGAAATCATAATAATATGCTGCTCAAGAAACTGATTATGATCAATGTTGAAAACAGTCGTGCTGCATGATATTTTTGTGGAAAGTGATGTATTTTATTTTTAATGATTCACAGATTAATTGAAAGTTCAAAGAACAGCATTTATTTGATCTTTTGTGAAATTATAAATGTCTTTACTGTCAACTTTGATCAATTTAACGCACTCTTGATGAAGCCAAAACGTATAAATTTCTTTTAAAAAAAACTTACCCCAAACAGATCTTTTTGCATGAGAATTAACATAATAACAAAAGAGTATAATCTGTTAATACCCCAAATCACCTTCGATTTATTTAACTATTCATTTTATTTGAATTAATTAATAAAGTGTGTTTGATGTGTTCTGGACATATTTCAAGGTTATTATAGTTACTACTATAACTACTATCTTTACTATAAAATAAACGGTCGCTGAAATAAAATCATATCTTTGAAAAATTGAACTTATTTTAATTACATTTGTTTCATAAATGTACGTTTATTTCTGTAGTTGATAAGGCAACATTTCTCATTTTCATTTATTTTAATTTGGAACTGTAATAAAAATGAATAAACTTATATAGACACATGTAAATGCAATAAATTCTAATAAAATTAGAACAAATGTCATTATAAAATTACAAAAATACAACAATTTAAAAAATTTACGCTAAAGCAGCAAATATAACAATAAAATATAATTCAAATTTTTTACAAAAACTAAAAAAGTGATACAAAAATAACACTGTTTTCAGGAAGTCTGTAAATATTAAATGTTATATTTACTTAAGTATTATGGGACTGTTTATCATTCTCAATGCATTATCATACATGTACAAACACACAATGCTGAACAGATTCATGTGTAAGACTCTGATGGGGTTTGAATCACCGTGTTGATTTATTTGATATTGAAGTTCCTCTTGTCAGTGAATGATTCTGTCCAATCACACGCTCTCATCTCTCTACAGTCCTGCGGCAACCGCAGCATGAATCTCCACGACTACGGGATGCTGTTGCCATGCGGTATCGACCGTTTCCGTGGCGTCGAGTTTGTCTGCTGCCCTGCAGAAGCGGAGAAAGAGGTGGACAGCGCAGCCGCGGAGGAGGACGATTCAGACGTGTGGTGGGGAGGAGCCGAGAACGACTACAGCGACAACAGGTGTGTGTGTGTGTGTGTGTGTGTGTGTGTGTGTGTGAGAGAGTGAGAGAGTGTGTGTGTGTGTGTGTGTGTGTGAGAGAGAGAGAGAGAGAGAGAGAGACGATTCAGACGTGTGGTGGGGAGGAGCCGAGAACGACTACAGCGACAACAGGTGTGTGTGTGTGTGTGTGTGTGTGTGTGAGAGAGTGAGAGTGTGTGTGTGTGTGTGTGTGTGTGTGTGTGTGTGTGTGTGTGTGTGAGAGAGAGAGAGAGGACGATTCAGACGTGTGGTGGGAAGGAGCCGAGAACGACTACAGCGACAACAGGTGTGTGTGTGTGTGTGTGTGTGTGTGTGTGTGTGTGAGTGTATGAGTGTGTGTGAGTGTGTGAGTGAGTGAGTGAGTGAGTGAGTGAGAGTGTACATGGTGCACATGATCATAAACCCCATAATATGGCACTTGATTTGATCCCTGATTGAATGGTGGTAGTATTATGATGAAGTATGCAGATGCTCTGTGTCGTTGTGATTTGATGGTTTGTTTTCCTCCAGCATGACGCGAGACGCAGCATCCGAACCGGCCGTGGTGGAGGATGACGAGGATCTGGACGAGGAAGAGGAGCTTCTGGACAACGACCAGGACGGAGACGAGGATGAGGAAGAGGAGGAGCGCCAGAGCATCAGCGTCGCCATGACGACCACCACCACAACCACCACGGAGTCAGTGGAGGAGGTGGTGCGAGGTGAGCGTCGGCCAATCACGTCGAGCGTTCGCTCATCATCATCAGACGCAGCTCTTCACGTTAGGGGTGTGCGATATTGACAAAAAATTATATATTTTATCGATAACGATATTTCAATGATATTTTGTGGAGTGTGTTATTGCGCAGGTATCTTAAGGACTCCTAAATTTCTGATATTCTTCATATTCTGTGCGGCGGCCAGTTCACACTGATAGAAATTAATATTTTCCAATAAGTTTAAATTAATTTTTACCTTTTAATGGCCATGTTTACCTTCATAAAGCTTTTTTCTAAAAGTGTGCTTCATCTTTTGAGTCAAATTCTTACATTTAATCAGCGAATTAGAATAACAATTTTGAGCTGTTACCACGCAAATTAAATCAGCATCAATAAAATTAATCTTCGCAATGCCGAGTAAACACAGAAGCTGCGTCTGAAGAGGTGTTTAGGTGTGTTTACACTGTTTAATGCAGGACATTAATAAATGCATGCATAATATTTTGATATATTAAACCTAAAATGCTGAATACTGTTATTCGAAATTATCTAAATAATACAAATTAACTTTAAATGTGAAACTAAACCTGCCAGTAGGTGGCAGCAAGTCACTGTTAATAAGTGAGTCATTGCGATTGAACCGAATCATTTAAATCAGCGGTTCCCAATTCCAGTCCTCGCACCTCCCCGCTCTGAATATTTCGTATCAGGTACGACGTTTATATATATATATCGCACACCCCTACTTCACCTGTGTGTGTGTGTGTGTGTGTGTGTGTGTGTGTGTGTGTGTCGTCAGAGGTGTGTTATGCGAGCGCAGAGACGGGCCCCTGCAGGGCCATGTTGGCCCGCTGGTATTTTGTGCGTGAGGAGGGCCGCTGCGCTCCCTTCATCTACGGCGGCTGCGGAGGAAACCGCAATAACTTTGAGACGGAGGAGTACTGTCTGTCCGTCTGCAGCAGCGTCTGTAAGTCACCGACCGAACGACAGACAGCGTCAGGGCTGGGAAAATAAACCGATGCATCGCTAATCGAGAAATGATTCTGAGATTTTTATGAATTCTTTCTGGATTCTGAGGTTAGTTTTGAGCAGCAGATGGCGCTGCATGCTTCAGAAACAGCCATACTCTGCTCGTTTCCAAATCCTTACACACACTTGAACCTAAAACAACCGTTCTTAAAGTGCCCCTATTATAGATTTCTGATAATGATCTTTCATGTAAGTGAATGAAAACATCCAGCAGAGTGTTAAATCTGAAAGAGCACTTGTATAAAGTTATCGTCTCTCAACAGAAAGAGTCGACTCTGAATCATTGAAACGAGTCCAATCATGTTGAAACATTAGTATATTGACGCACACTTGTTGCCACTAGGTGTCGCTTTTGTAGCGGTTTCCTCGGTAACGCTGTACACAAAGTAACACCGCGCTCACTGCTTTAAATGAAATCGACCAATCAGAGCAGATTAGAGTCACGCGGAGGCGGGGTTTGGAAAAATGAATCGTTTGAGAGTCGTTGAGCAAATAAGGTTAAAAACAAAGCATATTATAAGACAATAAAAGTGTTTTTAACCGTGCATGCTGTCTACCTGTTGTTGGGGATCCCAAAACCAAAATATGAACTTTCATAACCAATAATAGGGGAATTTTAAAATTCAAAAAGTTGAAGTGAATTACAAGGTGTTCACAGCGGACAGTGTTTACATTAATCTCGCATCTGAGCCGAGGTGAAATATGAGTTCATGACATGAGCACTTGAGTGCGTGGATAAAAACTATAGTAGAGCGCCATCTGCTGTTAATATAATCTCAGATCGATTCCAGAGAGAATCACGATGCATCTCAGAAACCATCCACGAATCGATTGTGCATCGATTTATCATCACAGCCCTAGACCGCGTGAGCCACTAACACCGACGAGTCTTCACTGACACATAACGTACTGTATAAGACCAAGCTTAGCAGGATTTTCTGTTCATGTAGTGCCAGCGTGATCCGTTTTGTCAAGGTTTAGGGTCCTATGATTGCCGTGGTGTGGATGGCATCCAGTCATAAAAACTGAATTTAATGCAGAATTTCACGGAATTTGTAAAATTGAATAATACATGATATATACGTTTCAATAGAAATGGCATTAAAGTGTATTTTAGTTTAGCATAAATGCTTGCCAGTGCATTATCAGCAGTACTTCAAGCATTAGACGTAATTATGAAATGATGTATGAAGATGTCCTGTACAGTAAGTACTTAAGTAAAGAGCATTTTAAAGTTCACCTACAGTATTTAATATCTGCAGTTCATTTAACTTAATTAATTTTCACAAGGGTTATGATACGTTTATGGTGCTTATTTGTTAATGTTGGATCTTGTTAAGATCTGATCTGCTGATCTTTCTCCTCAATTACTCTCCTGCAACTCCGATTCTTCAACTAATTCATGGTGTGTGCGTGTGTGTGTGTGTGTGTGTGTGTGTGTGTGTGTGTATGTGTGTGTGTGTGTGTATGTGTGTGTGTGTGTGTGTGTGTGTGTGTGTGTGTGTGTGTGTGTGTGTATGTGTGTGTGTGTGTGTGTGTGTGCGTGTGTGTGTTTCATTTGCATGCATGCAAGCATTAATGCCGTGCTTCTGCTGATCTATATATTAATGATCTTCCTCGCTTCTCTCTTCATGACTTTATCTGTCTAATGCTCCTTCCAGCTGCTGTTTAGACTTTAGTTAATGGTAAGTGGTTTCAATCAGGTCCTTTGATAACGTTCTCACCAAGGGACAGACAACTGCTCTTATCAAGCATTTCAGGGTCATTACTGTTGGTATTTATTACTGGTTTAAGATATGAATCGGTTATGATTTAGGATCAATCACTTTTATTCCTCATTTGTAAGTAACGTTTGATAAAAGCATTTGATTAAAAATACAATCGTACAATAGTGTTTTGATTTTTCAGTGTAGTATCAGAAGTTATTATAGTTAACAAAAACTTAAATATTTTTGAATTAAAATCTAAAAAACTTTTTTATTTTGAAATAACTTAATTTATTTTAATTTGTATCATATATATTTTTGTATTTAATTAAATTAAAATATAATACATTACAATTTTATTAAATAAAAAATATATATATGATAAAAAATTTAAACAAAATAAAAAAGTTTTTTAATTTAACTTGATATATTAAAATAACTAAAACTGGAAAAAAAAATACCTCATATTTTTTTTTTTATTGTCAAAAACTAAACAACTAGAACTTTAAAATATTTAGAAGTAAAATAAAAATATATATATATATATAAATAATTCAATTAATATAATTTTATCAAATGAATGAAAGCTATAATAATAATATCTCAGTGTTACTAAAATATCTAAACAGACGTCATCCGGAGATTATCATTTCATCCTCGTGCTGCTGGAACTCAAAACACAATCATTTGGCTCTAAATGTTCCTGACAGTGAGATGATGACAGTGTTACATAAATATGTGACCCTGGAGCACAGAAGCAGTCATAAGCAGCACAGCTATATTTGTAGCAACAATAGCCAACAATACATTGAATGTGTCAAAATTATACATTTTTCTTTTATGCCAAAAATCATTAGGATGTTAAGATCATGTTACATGAAGATATTTTGTACTGTAAATATATCAAAACTTAATTATTGATTAGTAATATGCATTGCTAAGAACTTCATTTGAACAATTTTAAAGATGATTTTCTCAATATTTAGATGTTTTTGCACCCTCAGATTCCAGATTTACAAATATTGTCCAAACCATACATCAATGGAAATATAATTTATTCAGCTTTCAGATGATGCATAAATCTCAGTTTCACAAAATGTAACCTTAAGACTATTTTTGTGGTCTAGGGTTGCTTCATTACAGATGAGAGATGAATAAACTGGTCAGCTGGAAGCTTTGGGCCTCTTCTAACCGCTGTATAACAATCTCTAGTAACTCTGTTAAATCATCATGTGCTGTAATAAAGCTCTTCTCCGATCCGCAGTGCCGACTCCCTCCTCCAGTCCTCCGGACGCCGTGGACCGATATCTGGAGACGCCGGCCGACGAGGACGAGCACGCACACTTTCTGAAGGCCAAAGAGAGTCTGGAGGCCAAACACCGCGAGCGCATGTCTCAGGTGCAGCATCCAGTCATAGAAATTATACTTTTATTCATCAAGGACGCGTTAAATTGATGGCAGTAAAGGCATTTATAATTTCACAAAAGATCAAATAAATACTGTTCTTTTGAACTATCTATTAATCTGTGAATCCTGAAAAATAAAATGCATCAGTTTCCACAAAAAAATATTGTGCAGCACAACTGTTTTCAACATTGATCATAATCAGAAATGTTCAGCATATTATTATGATTTCTGAAGATCACGTGACACTGAAGACTGGAGTAATGATGCTGAAAATACAGATTTGATCACAGAAATAAATTACAGTTTAACAGATATTCACATAGAAAACAGCTGTTTTAAATTGTAATAATATTTCACAGTTTTACTTAATCTTTGATCGAATAAATGTGCCTTGGTGAGACATTTAAAAATCGTACTGTTCCCAAGCTTTTTACTGCATGTGAATGAGATGTTTGCACAGAAATATGATGTTTAATAACTGATGGAGGTTGTTGTTATGTGATGTTCATGTTCTGTAGGTGATGAGGGAATGGGAAGAGGCCGAGAGACAGGCCAAGAGTGTACCGCGCAACAACAAGAAGGCCGTGATCCAGGTCAGTTTGTGTCCTTCACCCCTCGCTCGTACTGGAATACTCTTTGATTTTGCACGAGGCTTTGCTCGACTGTGCTGCGTTTCTGCCGCAGCACTTCCAGGAGAAGGTGGAGGCTCTGGAGCAGGAGGCGGCCAGCGAGCGGCAGCAGCTGGTGGAGACACACATGGCACGGGTGGAGGCGCTGCTCAATGACCGGAGACGCCTCGCTCTGGAGAGCTATCTGTCTGCCCTGCAGGCCGATCCGCCCCGGGTACACACACACAAACACTCACGCACACAAACACACACACTCACACACTCACACACACACACACAGGCACACACACACACACACACATTCTCACTCACTCACACACGCGCACACGCACACACACTCTCTTTCACTCACTCACACACACACTCTCACACACACTCTCACACACACACACTCACACACACTCGGGTACACACACACACACGCACACACACACTCTCTCTCACACACACACACACACACACACTCACAGACTCTCTCACACACACACATAACACACACATAACAGACACACACACTCACACACTCACTCTCACACAAACACACACACTCACACACTCACACACACACACACACACACACACTCACTCTCTCACACAAACACACACAACACACACACACACTCACTCTCTCACACAAACACACACACACACACACACAAACACACACATGCACTCAAACTCACATACACTCACACATGCACTCACACTCACTCTCTCACACACACACACACACACACACACATAACAGACACACACACTCACACTCACTCTCTCACACTCACTCTCTCACATAAACACACACTCACACACACACTCACACTCACTCTCTCACACAAACACACACATACACTCACACATGCACTCACACTCACTCTCTCACACACTCACACACACACACACACACTCACAGACTCTCTCACACACACACATAACAGACACACACTCACACTCACTCTCTCACACAAACACACACACTCACACTCACTCTCTCACATAAACACACACACTCACACTCACTCTCTCACACAAACACACACACACACACACACATAACACACACACACTCACTCTCTCACACAAACACACACACTCACACACACACACACACACAAACACACACACGCACTCAAACTCACACACACTCACACATGCACTCACTCTCTCACACACTCACACACACTATCATAACAAACCACACATCAATGGAAATATTATTTATTCAGCTTTCAGATGATGCATAAATCTCAGTTTCACAAAATTGACCCTTAAGACTGGTTTTGCGGTCACGAATCATCACACACACAGAGAAGCTTCCCATCATGCACTGTGCTGATCTCTGGTCTTCATCTGGTCTCTGTTTAGCCGCGGCACGTGTTCAGTCTGCTGAAGAAGTACGTCCGCGCCGAGCAGAAGGACCGGCAGCACACGCTCAAACACTTCGAACACGTGCGCATGGTCGACCCCAAGAAAGCAGCGCAGATCCGGCCTCAGGTACGAGACAGCCGCTGATCATTCACAACAATTCATTCAAACTCAAATTCATCCAAAATAAAAGTTTTGTTTACATAATATACACTATATTGCCAAAAGTATTGGCACCCCTTCTAATGACAGGTTTGATTACTTTAGTAATCTCCATGAGTACAAATCTTAATGTTGAAGCATATAATGATATTCTAGGGAATTGTGTGCTTCTAATTTAATAGCAACAACTTTGAACATCATAACTTTACAGATGTTGTTTACTCTTAAACAGCAACATTATACACGAACTAAAGTTAAACAAGTGAAATCATAATCAATGACCCCTTTAAGTACCCCTGAGATTTTAAAATAAATATTTTAATAATTATCACATTTGCATATTCATGGCTCTCTGACATTGGTTAATGATCAGGTAAATATTAAATGTTTCTTCTTTTTTATTAAATTAATTACATTGTTATTTTAAAATGATTTATTACAATTTTACATTTTAATAATTTAATTACATGTTTGCCTTTCATTAAGCTCACAGTTCCTTTAAGAACCCCAGTTTGGGAAACTTGATATAATATAATATTTAATAGTTCATACTTCATGTTGTAAATTACAATGAAAGGAATATATTTTCTCACTCTTTGTATTTTTACATCAATATGTTACAAGATTATCCTGTTTAAATCAATGTGATAAACGATTTAGGTCAAAAGTAATCCGAAAGTAATCTAAGAGTAATCCGAAAAGTAATCTAAGAATAATCCTAAAATAATCTAAGAGTAATCCAAAAGTAATCCGAAAAGTAATCTAAGAATAATCCTAAAAGTAATCCTAAGAGTAATCCAAAATTAATCTAATAGTAATCCAAAATGTATCTGATTATATTACCTAAAATGTGTAAAGTAACGGATTATGTTACATTTCGATACAAATTTTGTATGTAATCTGTAATCAGTACCGGATTACAGTTTGTAAGTAATCTACCCAGCTCTGACAACAAGCTAGTTCACCAGGTTTTATATGAAGCCCATGAAGATGAGCAGTGTTTGGGATTGAAGCAGGTTTCAGGCTCAGTGACCCCCCTGACCTCTGACCTCAGGTGCTGACCCATCTGCGTGTGATCGAGGAGCGGATGAATCAGTCTCTTGGGCTGCTGTACAAGGTGCCCGGAGTCACCGAAGACATTCAGGATCAAGTCGGTGAGTTTGTGAGGATGATTAAAGAAACATGAACTTTGACACCTGCTGAACCAGCATTATTAACTAAAACTAAAGATTAATTGGTACTGTAACAGAGCCTTGCACATGACGTGGGAAAAATATTGTATTGTGGCCACAAATTAAGAATTACTTCATAATTCATGACCACAAATTACTAATTAAAACAGAAGCAAATGAGTAAATCAAACAAGTAAACAAATTTTTATATATATATATATATATATTTCCCATGTCATGTCTAAAACAATATTAAATATTAAAAAATTTTTTTGATTTCAGCTATAATATTAATTAAAATAAATAAATGTTAACTAAAATAAAATACAATATATAAAAACATATTTTAATTTGAATCTAAAATACCTCAAATTTAAATTTAAATTATTTAAAAAAAGCTAATGACAAAAACAACCAAATTTACTAAATGACTAAATGACTAAATAAATGAAAATGACGACAAACTGATTGTTGAAGTTTTGCTGAACTCATCTGTGTGATGATCTCGTGCTCCTCTTCACCTCCTGCTGCTTTATTTGTGTGCCATGCGTCACTGCACCATCTGTACTCGCTCTCTCTCGCTCTCGCTCTCTGTCTCTCTCTCACTCTCTCTGTCTCTGTCTCTCTCTCTCTCTCTCTCACTCTCTCGCAATCTCTGTCTCTCTCTCTCTCTCTCTCTCTCTCGCTCTATCTCTCTCACTCTCTCTCTCTCGCGCTCTCTCTCTCTCTCTCTCTCTATCTCTCTCACTCTCTCTCTCTCGCGCTCTCTCTCTCTCTCTCTCACTCTCTCTGTCTCTGTCTCTCTCTCTCTCTCTCTCACTCTCTCGCAATCTCTGTCTCTCTCTCTCTCTCGCTCTATCTCTCTCACTCTCTCTCTCTCGCGCTCTCTCTCTCTCTCTCTCTCTCTCTCTCTCTCTCTCTCTCTCTCTCTCTCTCTCGCTCTCTCTCTCTCTCTGGCTTCATTCCTGTGTTCAGCCGCAGCTCGTCTGTCATTAAGCGTGTGTGTAATTAAAGCTCTAATCAGCAGGTCGTTTCCTCTGTAATCCTGACGTATCATCATTATCTCTTTTTTGCCGTTTCTTCTCTTTTTATTTTGCTCACCAAAGTGTTTTTTTGCCCACGATATATAATAAAATAACCATAAAATAAAGTATAGAAAACATTATTTATTTCAGCTAGTTCCCATGGCAACATTTTTCCTAAAATGACTAAAACTGAAAGAAAATATATATATATATATATATATATATATGAAATAAAAAATGACATTAACAAAAATTAAAACAATTATATTCAATACAAAATTAATGTTTTTTTATTGTGTATAATAAATAATTATATATAAAAATACTCTTTTCCCTCTAAATTGCTGAAAAAATATAAATTATTTGTGCATCATTTAAGTATTTATTGTACTACATTTACTGTATGCTGATTTGAATAAAATGCATTATCAGTCTTTTATTGTAATACAGTAAAATGACAAAAATATAATGATAATTCTTATAAAACTTATAATTATTAATTATGTTATATTAAATATATATAATATAAATAACAATAGCAGTGTAAATATTTATAATAACAAGAAAACTTAAAACTCAAGTTCATATATGAAAAATAGAAATGGTAATTTAAATAAAGTCCTCGTTGTCATGTTTGGACGCCTATAATAACAGTAATCGCTGGTATTGCTGTTTCCTGACGTGTTCAACCACAATATCTAATCTAAACATTATCAAAAAATAGCTTTATGAAAAAAAAAAATTATTCATCGTAGACTTTATAAAACAAACTCTTCTGGCTACCAAAAAACTGAATATTGAAACATGAAATCAATATGAAACTTTAACCTCCAGTAATTGGCAGCAACTCACTGTTAATGAGTGAGTCATTGAATTATTCACTCAACACATTTGTTCAAACAGCTGCTTCGTTCAGACACATGAATGAATAAATCACCGAATCAATGACTCGATCTGTTGTGTTCTGTCTGTGTGTGTCAGAGATGTTGCAGCGCGAGCAGCAGGAGATGTCGGCTCAGTTAGCGAACCTGCAGATTGATGTGAGGGTGAGTTACGGTAACGACGCCCTGATGCCCGACAGCACCGCCAGCCTCGACCTGCTGCCCTCCGAAGACACACAGGGCTTCATCCACCCAGAGAGCTTCAACCAGCCCAACACACAGAACCAGGGTATACACGCACGCACGCACACACACACACAAATACACTCACTCTCACACACACACACACACACACACACACACTTACACATACACACAGACAAACAAACACAAACACACACACAAATACACTCACTCTCACACAGACTCACACACATACACTCACTCTCACGCACACACAAATACACTCACTCTCACACACACTCATACACACACACACACACACACAAATACACTCACTCTCACACAGACTCACACACACTCACACACACACTTACACATACACACAGACAAACAAACACAAACACACACACATACACTCTCTCACACAGACTCACACACACACACACTCACTCTCACACGCACTCACACATGCACACACACATACACTCACTCTCACACATGCACACACACATACACACGCACATTCACACGCACACACACATGCACTCACACATACACACACACACATGCATACACACACACACTATCACACACACATGCATACACTCACACACACTCTAACACACATACACTAACACACGCATACTCACACATGCACACACACTAACTCTCTCACACACACATGCACAATCACACATGCACACACATTTTTGTATGTTTTTAAGCCATTCGGTAGCCATTCGGACACAGGAAGTCTAAACCTCATAAATTATGTTCACATTGTAATACATGTCACTATACACATTTGTGTCTTCATGAACCTTATAAACTTATACACACACACACGTATCCCAGCAGCCCCGGCTGCCTCATGAGTGTGTGTGAGCCAGGTCAGCACAGCAAGCACCATATGGAAGCAGATCTGACATCCGGCATCAGAAACACAGATCTGCTGCAGTTACATGCTACAAACTACAGCACTCTCTCTCTCGTTCTCTCTCTCTCTCTCGCTCTCTCTCTCGCTCTCTCTCTCTCTCTCTCTCGCTCTCTCTCGCTCTCTCTCTCTCTCTCTCTCGCTCTCTCTCGCTCTCTCTCTCTCTCTCTCTCTCTCTCTCTCTCTCTCTCTCTCTATTCAAATTTCAAATTCAAATGAGCTTTATTGGCATGACTTGCACAGTATTGCCAAAGCATTGTCCATTACGTGAATTATATTGTATGATTATATAATACATAAAACAAGAATAGATCAATGAAGTAAATAAGTACATGCATTTTTTTTTTTATTTTTTTTTTACAACCAAGAAAAATATTTAAGACATTACAAAAAAAAAAAAATATATATATATATATATATATATACATAAACTTTGTACAACATGAAAGAAATGATGGTGCTTCAGGTTTGTCCACTGGCTGACAGTCTTAGTTTGTGACAGGCTGACACATATCTTGCTGCTGTTGCGATCGTTTTGGAATTTACACATATATGCATTTTTAGTTTCAGATAACAATAACAATCATGTAACTTTTTACTGTTTGTTTATGAATGTGTTTTATTAGCCAATCAGAAGCCTTTCGAGATCATATCAAGTTATTCTTCAGTGTAAAATATGAAGTGAATCGGTCGCTTATGTCTCGTGTCTCTCTGCAGTTGAGCCGGTGGATGCGCGACCCGTCCTGGACCGAGGCCTGCCGACACGACCAGGTACTTGTAATTAAAATATAAAAAACTTTTTTTATTTAGTTTAATTTGTACTAATATAACTAAAACTTTTTCATATAGACATATTTTTAAAAATAACATAAATGTTGGCATTTTTGATGGTCACCTTGAAAGTGTCTGAGTCCCAGTTAAAAGTTTGTGTAAAGTAGTAATAAATCTAATAATCAGCCCAGAAAAAACATGCATGTGCTGATGTAAAAATCATATTCAGAATGTGGAGCTGAAACAGAAGTGCATATAAACAATCAATTCCAGCTGCTTGAGTTGAAAACGCTTCAAAAGCAAAGCACTTGTATTTCCAGTATTTAATATGGTTTCTGTGTTTGTCGTTCAGTGTCTGGACTGAAGCCTGACGATGTTCCTGAGCTGCGCATGGAAGCTGAAGAGAGACACAGTGAAGTTTATCACCAGAAACTGGTACATTTACAAATAAGGGCTCAAATATCTTCAACCAGAATATCGAAACATTACAAAAAAAGTAGCTTTTTAAAGATATGTATTGATTTATCATAGCCTTTATTATAAAAACTTTTAAGGCTACCAAAAAACTGAATATGAAATGGTTAAAAAAATGAAATGATCAATATGAAACTATAGCCATCAGTAGGTGGCAGCAACTTAATGAGCGAGTCATTGAATTACTCACTCAACCCATTTGTTCAAACAGCTGATTTATTTGGAAACAAAGCAAGTGAATTAATGAATCACTGAATCATTGACTCACTCGGTTTGTTGAAACTGCTGATTCATTCAGAAACAAAGCAAGTGAATGAATCATTGACTCACTTGATTTGTTCAAACTGCTGATTCATTCAGAAAAAAAGCAAGTGAATTAATGAATCACTGAATCATTGACTCACTCGGTTTGTTGAAACTGCTGATTCATTCAGAAACAAAGCAAGTGAATGAATCATTGACTAACTCGATTTGTTCAAACAGCTGATTCATTCAGAAACTAAACAAGTGAATGAATCATTGACTCACTCCATTTTTTTAAAACAGCTAATTCATTCAGAAACAAAGCAAGTGAATGAATCATTGAATCATTGACTCACTCGATTTGTTCAAACAGCTGATTCATTCAGAAACAAAGCAAGTGAATGAATGAATCATTGAATCATTGACTCACTCGGTTTGTTCAAACTGCTGATTCATTCAGAAACAAAGCATGTGAATGAATCATTGACTCACTCGATTTGTTCAAACAGCTGATTCATTCAGAAACAAAGCAAGTGAATGAATGAATCAATGAATCATTGACTCACTCGATTTGTTCAAACAGCTGATTCATTCAAAAACAAAGCATGTGAATGAATCATTGATTCACTAGATTCATTTAAAAACGTGGATTCGTTCAGTAACAGATGGCTTCTGTGTGTCGACCAGAGGCTCAACAGTTCAGCTGTGAATTTGATTGAAACTACTTTTATTTATGAGGTTGAGCCAAACTGATAATATTTTGTTCAAATGTACCATAATATGAACTGTTAATAAATCAGTATCACATTAGCAATAGTGCAGATATTGGGGAAAAGCAGCACTCTTGCTAAACTATATCATATGTAAATTTTTGCCTCATCTCTTGAATTTGGCTTCATTTCGTAGTCAGTCGTCCTGCATCATATTCATCAGCAAATGCATTTTTAGTATGTTATGATGCAGTCGTCGTGACTGATGAGAGTTCAGCCCGTGTGACTGTAATCTCATGTTTGTTCAGGTTTTCTTCGCCGAGGATGTGAGCTCCAACAAGGGAGCTATTATTGGCCTGATGGTCGGAGGTGTTGTCATAGCAACCATCATCGTCATGACCCTGGTGATGCTGAGGAAGAAGCAGTACACATCCATCCACCACGGAATCATTGAGGTCAGTCGGTGCACACATGATGAATATGAATCAAATGAGTCGAAATAGTGATTCGTTTGAAATCCGAATCATTTGTGTCTCAGGTGGATGCTGCCGTGACCCCGGATGAACGTCACCTGTCTAAGATGCAGCAGAACGGCTATGAAAACCCCACCTATAAGTACTTCGAACAGATGCCCAACTAATAGTGTGATGCTCTTATTCCTCCCCGTTTCTCCTCCTCTTCCTCGTCTGCAGACGGTGTAAGAGACACCAGCCCAAACTCACCGCTCATTAACATCTCGCTTCCTATTGGCCACTTCACATGACTGTCTATCAAACATGACTTCCCATTGGCTGAACGAATGTGAACTCGTCAGTTTCAAGTTGTTGAAGATGCTGTTTCAATCTGAATGCTCAACATATAATTCAAATGTAGTTTTAAATTCACTAACCTTCCATTGGCTTGACGAATATGAACATGATCAGATGCTGTTTGGGTCAGTTTCAAGATTCAGTTTCAGACTGAATGGACAATTCAAATTCAGTTCAAATTCAAACCACTCATACTGTAGAACTGAATGCATAATTTCAAATCACAAATTAAATGCATAATTTGATTTCAATTCAAATAACAAATTGAACACAATCAAAATACAATTCATAAATCGGATTAAATGCATAATTCTAGTTCAATTCAATTCACAAATTAAATTGAACCCATTCAAAATTCTATTCACAAATCGAATTAAATGCTTAATTCTAATTCAGTTCAATTCACAAGTTAAATTGAATGCAATCAAAATTCAATTCATAAATAGAATTAAATGCATAATTCTAATTCCGTTCAATTCAATTCACAAATTAAATTGAACACAATCGAAATTCAATTCATAAATCAAGTTAAATGCATAATTCTAATCCAGTTCAATTCACAAATTAAATTGAACACAATCAAAATTCAATTCACAAATCGAATTAAATGCCTAATTCAGTTCAATTCACAAATTATATTGAACATCTAATTCAAAAAATTATCCTAAATCAAAATCAGATTGATGCTGCTAGGGTCAATTTCAAGTTCAGTTTAAATTGATACGATATATGATGTTGAGTTCAGTATCAAGCTGAAGATTTAGTTTCAAATTGAATGCATAATTCAGATTAAATGCATAATTCAAATATAGTTTTAAAATCACTTCAGTTTTCAACTATGACTTTCAACTGGCTGAACCAACATGAACATGATGAGATTAATACTTTTGGGGTCAGTGTCAAGTTCAGTGGAGATTTAATTGAACACATAAATCAAATTCACTTTTAAATGTGATTTCAAATCAAATTCAGTTCTATATTCACTCCAGATGTCGGCTGGACAAACATGAAGATGATTAGGTTAATTCTGTCGGGGTCAGTTTCAGAATCAAATTGAATGAAAAAAACTGATTTTTAACTGTGGCTTGAGTGACAGAGAATGTGATGAGATTAATTCTGTTATGTCAGTTTCAAATTCAGTTCAGTTTCAAATCGAATGCACTGTTCACATTCGAATCACAATTCAAATTGAATGCAAAAAACGAATTTCACTCCAGATTTTTAACTGTGACTTGAGTGACAGAGAATGTGATGAGATTAATTCTGTTATGTCAGTTTCAAATTCAGTTCAGTTTAGAATTGAATGCACTGTTCACATTCGAATCACAATTCAAATCGAATGCAAAAACAGAATTTCACTCCAGATTTTTAACTGTGACTTGAGTGACAGAGAATGTGATGAGATTAATTCTGTTAAGGTCAGTTTCAAATTCAGTTCAGTTTAGAATTGAATGCAAAAAAACAGATTTTTAACGGTGACTTGAGTCTCAGAGAATGTGACGAGATTAATTCTGTCAAATTCAATGCACCGTTCTGAATTGACTCCAGATTGGTTTGATCTCATCATC
>CM049871.1:41474531-41487031 GCA_027474115.1 Schizopygopsis malacanthus
GCCTGAGCTTCTAAATAATCACGTTCCTGAATGTTCGTGTTTCTTCTGCTTTTCCAATACAATAAAAACATTCTGGTCCTTTAATATTAATAAGACCTCATTGCTTTATTAAATTAGAGCACATGATCTAATAATAAACCGCACCTATCAGTGTTATCTCACAGAAATTATTCATATCTTCATGTTTCAAACCCAAACACTTCAGCTCATCTTCAAAACACCATGAGTTTTAATATTTGCTTCTGGGATATTCAACTATTAAGAGAAAAAAATATTAAAATGGAAACTGAAACAATATTTTTTTGTAAATAAGCTGGGCAACATTATTTTTTAGCTTGCTTTATTTAAATTACTGAAACGAATGAACTAAAATAGAAATAAACACTGGACATAATGACAAAAAATATACATAATAAAAAACTGATAATATATTAAAATTATACTTTTTTTGTTCATCTGCTGAAAATCTAGGTAAATCATGTCCGAGCGGACCTGTAAAATCCATCTAGTGGTTTAATCTCAGAGATGCACATTTAGTTTCAGCTTTTATTCATGCTATAAACACACTCTCAGACAAACTCACTCACACACACACACACATACTCTCACACACACAAACAGTCTCACACAGACAAACACTCACTCTCTCACACAAACACACTCTCACACACACAAACACACTCTCTCACACACACACTCTCAGACAAACACACCGACTCTCTCACACACACACACAAACACTCTCTCACACAAACACACTCGTTCACAGACACACACTCACAGACACACCCACACTCACTCTCTTTAGGTGCGTAAATAACTACATTTTCATCATTGAATTTTTGATGTAAGAACATGTTGAAATAAGCATTAATAAATGCAGTAGAAGTTTTGTTTACTGTTAGTTCATGTGAACTAATGTGAATTTAAGAATGATTTAAAAAAACAAACTTGAACAACCGTGTTTTAGCATTAAGCGTTACAAATGCTGCAAAAAGCATATTGTTAATCAAATAATTAATCGTTTTTTGTATTCGTCATCCTTTCGCATGCTACAGATGCCAAAAAACAGACCCGAATTTTTCTATGACACGACTAAAATTTTGGACTGTGCAGTGGCCTTAAAGCTTTAACACTGTTTATTTCTGTCATAATTTTGTGATTGAATAACTTCTGGATGAATGCAGCAGCTAAATACATAAATGTTCCACTTCAGATTAAATCAAAGAAAGCAGATATTTTTATTTTCTTTAAAACACAAACACTGATCAAATATACAATAATTCAGCCCGTTGCAGACTCAGTAGATACAGACATGATTGAGCTGAAATAAAGGCACGGCGTGTCAAAGACTGGTTTATAGGCACCGGGTCAGAAAGCCCTGGAGTTTCTCCAGTCCATCAGCGGATGATTATTGCTGGACTGGTGTTGAGTGGAAGAAACATGAATCTCGAGTCACGACGATCACCGTCCGTCCGTCACAGCATGAACGACTGCGTGTGCTTGAAGTCCTGAGGCTGAAAAACACATTACAGTACAAAAAACTGATATCAAATATAACAATAACACATCTAACTACTGTACTAGCACGAGTCGGGAAACAGTCAAATCAGTGTTTTAAATATTCATTTACTATATCAATTATTGATCTGCTTAAATTTACAAAACTAATTTAAAACAAAAAAATCTAACTGATCAAAAATTATCTACATAAAAAACAGTACAGTACTAAAATGAGCAGAAAAAAAATGTGCAAATAATATTTTAACATAGTATAAATCATTGATCTAATTAAATTAAATTACAAAGTGTATAAATAAAAACATTATAAATATAAATTATCATCATCATTATCATACATGTTATTTATTATGATTTAATGTATTTAGGTTTTTGTTGTCATTTATTTATTATTTATAGTTAATTTCATTTATTTCTATTTTTGTTTGTTATCATTATTATTATATGAACGTATTATTATACATTTCTTTTTTACTTTTTATTATTATTATTCCAGGTGTTGATAATTTGCATGACAGGTGGTTATGAATGTCGGACTGAAATGTAAATCTCACTCACTTCTTTGGGAGGATGACTGTAGCCTGAATTTTGACTGAAACATGAGAAAGAATCGAGTTAAACACTCAAACAATCACACGATGATGCAAATACAAACAAACAATAAATCACCAAACACACACTCTCTCTCTCTCTCTCTCTCTCCACGTGTGTGTCTACAGTCGCGCGCGTGTGTGTGTGTGTGTGTGTGTCTCTCTCTGTGGCGTGACTCACGTGTGTTCGGTTCTGTGCAGGTTCTGGCTGCTAATGTGAGCAGTGCCGTGACACTGCGAGATCCAGAATGACCTGCAATAACCCAGTGCTCAGGTCAAAGGTCAAGCGCTACCATCCGCCGCCAAACAAACGCCATGCAGAACCACGAGCGAATGAGCCAATCACATGCGCTTATTAACCACATCAACACTAACACACACTAACTCCAGCACCGCTTCATGTGCTTCTGTCAAGCTGATGATTAGTGCCTTCACACACACGCACGTACACACACACGTACACACACACACACACACTCTCTGTTGGGGGTAATGCATTACGAGTAACACAAGTTACATAATATTACTTTTTTTGAAGTACTTAGTAAAGTAACGCATTACTTTTTGATTTACAAGAAAATATCTGAGTTACTTTTTTCACATTTATTGACTGACAATACGCTGTGTGAACATGATCTAGACTAAATATCAACACGATCTTACTGTAGTTCTAGACTAAATATCAACACGATCTTACTTTAGTTCTAGACTAAATATCAACACGATCTTACTGTAGCTCTAGACTAAATATCAACATGATCTTACTGTAGCTCTAGACTAAATATCGACACGATCTTACTGTAACTCTAGACTAAATATCGACACGATCTTACTGTAGTTCTAGACTAAATATCGACACGATCTTACTGTAGTTCTAGACTAAATATCAACATGATCTTACTGTAGTTCTAGACTAAATATCGACATGATCTTACTGTAGTTCTAGACTAAATATCAACATGATCTTACTGTAGTTCTAGACTAAATATCAACATGATCTTACTGTAGTTCTAGACTAAATATCAACATGATCTTACTGTAGCTCTAGACTAAATATCAACACGATCTTACTGTAGCTCTAGACTAAATATCAACATGATCTTACTGTAGCTCTAGACTAAATATCGACACGATCTTACTGTAACTCTAGACTAAATATCGACACGATCTTACTGTAGTTCTAGACTAAATATCGACACGATCTTACTGTAGTTCTAGACTAAATATCGACACGATCTTACTGTAACTCTAGACTAAATATCGACACGATCTTACTGTAGCTCTAGACTAAATATCAACACGATCTTACTGTAACTCTAGACTAAATATCAACATGATCTTACTGTAGCTCTAGACTAAATATCAACATGATCTTACTGTAGCTCTAGACTAAATATCGACACGATCTTACTGTAACTCTAGACTAAATATCGACACGATCTTACTGTAGTTCTAGACTAAATATCAACATGATCTTACTGTAGTTCTAGACTAAATATCAACATGATCTTACTGTAGTTCTAGACTAAATATCAACATGATCTTACTGTAGTTCTAGACTAAATATCAACACGATCTTACTGTAGTTCTAGACTAAATATCAACACGATCTTACTGTAGTTCTAGACTAAATATCAACATGATCTTACTGTAGTTCTAGACTAAATATCGACATGATCTTACTGTAGTTCTAGACTAAATATCGACATGATCTTACTGTAGTTCTAGACTAACTATCAACACGATCTTACTGTAGTTCTAGACTAAATATCAACATGATCTTACTGTAGTTCTAGACTAAATATCAACATGATCTTACTGTAGTTCTAGACTAAATATCGACATGATCTTACTGTAGCTCTAGACTGAATATCGACACGATCTTACTGTAGCTCTAGACTAAATATCGACACGGTCTTACTGTAACTCTAGACTAAATATCGACATGATCTTACTGTAGCTCTAGACTGAATATCGACACGATCTTACTGTAGCTCTAGACTAAATATCGACACGGTCTTACTGTAACTCTAGACTAAATATAGACATGATCTTACTGTAGCTCTAGACTAAATATCAACATGATCTTACTGTAGTTCTAGACTAAATATCAACACGATCTTACTGTAGTTCTAGACTAAATATCGACTCGATCTTACTGTAGTTCTAGACTAAATATCGACACGGTCTTACTGTAACTCTAGACTAAATGTAGACATGATCTTACTGTAGCTCTAGACTAAATATCAACACGATCTTACTGTAGCTCTAGACTAAATATCAACACGATCTTACTGTAGCTCTAGACTAAATATCGACACGGTCTTACTGTAACTCTAGACTAAATATAGACATGATCTTACTGTAGCTCTAGACTAAATATCAACATGATCTTACTGTAGTTCTAGACTAAATATCAACACGATCTTACTGTAGTTCTAGACTAAATATCAACACGATCTTACTGTACCTCTAGACTAAATATCAACACGATCTTACTGTAGTTCTAGACTAAATATCGACTCGATCTTACTGTAGTTCTAGACTAAATATCGACATGATCTTACTGTAGTTCTAGACTAAATATCAACACGATCTTACTGTAGTTCTAGACTAAATATCGACACGGTCTTACTGTAACTCTAGACTAAATATAGACATGATCTTACTGTAGCTCTAGACTAAATATCGACATGATCTT
Organism: Schizopygopsis malacanthus; assembly: GCA_027474115.1. NCBI lineage: Eukaryota > Metazoa > Chordata > Actinopteri > Cypriniformes > Cyprinidae > Schizopygopsis > Schizopygopsis malacanthus. The sequence continues at coordinate 41,479,344 of CM049871.1, forward strand.
ACTTTAGTTCTAGACTAAATATCGACACGATCTTACTGTAACTCTAGACTAAATATCGACACGATCTTACTGTAGTTCTAGACTAAATATCGACACGATCTTACTGTAGTTCTAGACTAAATATCAACATGATCTTACTGTAGTTCTAGACTAAATATCAACATGATCTTACTGTAGTTCTAGACTAAATATCGACATGATCTTACTGTAGTTCTAGACTAAATATCAACACGATCTTACTGTAGTTCTAGACTAAATATCGACACGATCTTACTGTAGCTCTAGACTGAATATCGACACGATCTTACTGTAGCTCTAGACTAAATATCGACACGGTCTTACTGTAGCTCTAGACTAAATATAGACATGATCTTACTGTAGCTCTAGACTAAATATCAACATGATCTTACTGTAGCTCTAGACTAAATATCGACACGATCTTACTGTAACTCTAGACTAAATATCGACACGATCTTACTGTAGCTCTAGACTAAATATCAACATGATCTTACTGTAGCTCTAGACTAAATATCGACACGATCTTACTGTAACTCTAGACTAAATATCGACACGATCTTACTGTAGTTCTAGACTAAATATCAACATGATCTTACTGTAGTTCTAGACTAAATATCAACACGATCTTACTGTAGTTCTAGACTAAATATCAACACGATCTTACTGTAGTTCTAGACTAAATATCAACACGATCTTACTGTAGTTCTAGACTAAATATCAACACGATCTTACTGTAGTTCTAGACTAAATATCAACACGATCTTACTGTAGTTCTAGACTAAATATCAACATGATCTTACTGTAGTTCTAGACTAAATATCGACATGATCTTACTGTAGTTCTAGACTAAATATCAACACGATCTTACTGTAGTTCTAGACTAAATATCAACATGATCTTACTGTAGTTCTAGACTAAATATCAACATGATCTTACTGTAGTTCTAGACTAAATATCGACATGATCTTACTGTAGCTCTAGACTGAATATCGACACGATCTTACTGTAGCTCTAGACTAAATATCGACACGGTCTTACTGTAACTCTAGACTAAATATCGACATGATCTTACTGTAGCTCTAGACTGAATATCGACACGATCTTACTGTAGCTCTAGACTAAATATCGACACGGTCTTACTGTAACTCTAGACTAAATATAGACATGATCTTACTGTAGCTCTAGACTAAATATCAACATGATCTTACTGTAGTTCTAGACTAAATATCAACACGATCTTACTGTAGTTCTAGACTAAATATCGACTCGATCTTACTGTAGTTCTAGACTAAATATCGACACGGTCTTACTGTAACTCTAGACTAAATGTAGACATGATCTTACTGTAGCTCTAGACTAAATATCGACACGATCTTACTGTAGCTCTAGACTAAATATCAACACGATCTTACTGTAGCTCTAGACTAAATATCGACACGGTCTTACTGTAACTCTAGACTAAATATAGACATGATCTTACTGTAGCTCTAGACTAAATATCAACACGATCTTACTGTAGTTCTAGACTAAATATCAACACGATCTTACTGTAGTTCTAGACTAAATATCAACACGATCTTACTGTACCTCTAGACTAAATATCAACACGATCTTACTGTAGTTCTAGACTAAATATCGACTCGATCTTACTGTAGTTCTAGACTAAATATCGACACGGTCTTACTGTAACTCTAGACTAAATATAGACATGATCTTACTGTAGCTCTAGACTAAATATCGACACGATCTTACTTTAGTTCTAGACTAAATATCGACACGATCTTACTGTAACTCTAGACTAAATATCGACACGATCTTACTGTAGTTCTAGACTAAATATCGACACGATCTTACTGTAGTTCTAGACTAAATATCAACATGATCTTACTGTAGTTCTAGACTAAATATCAACATGATCTTACTGTAGTTCTAGACTAAATATCGACATGATCTTACTGTAGTTCTAGACTAAATATCAACACGATCTTACTGTAGTTCTAGACTAAATATCAACACGATCTTACTGTAGTTCTAGACTAAATATCAACATGATCTTACTGTAGTTCTAGACTAAATATCGACATGATCTTACTGTAGCTCTAGACTGAATATCGACACGATCTTACTGTAGCTCTAGACTAAATATCGACACGGTCTTACTGTAGCTCTAGACTAAATATAGACATGATCTTACTGTAGCTCTAGACTAAATATCAACATGATCTTACTGTAGTTCTAGACTAAATATCGACTCGATCTTACTGTAGTTCTAGACTAAATATCGACATGATCTTACTGTAGTTCTAGACTAAATATCGACACGGTCTTACTGTAACTCTAGACTAAATATAGACATGATCTTACTGTAGTTCTAGACTAAATATCAACATGATCTTACTGTAGTTCTAGACTAAATATCAACACGATCTTACTGTAGTTCTAGACTAAATATCGACTCGATCTTACTGTAGTTCTAGACTAAATATCGACATGATCTTACTGTAGTTCTAGACTAAATATCGACACGGTCTTACTGTAACTCTAGACTAAATATAGACATGATCTTACTGTAGCTCTAGACTAAATATCGACACGATCTTACTGTAGCTCTAAACTAAATATCGACACGATCTTACTAAATATCGACACGATCTTACTGTAGCTCTAGACTAAATATCGACACGGTCTTACTGTAGTTCTAGACTAAATATCGACACGATCTTACTGTAGTTCTAGACTAAATATCGACACGATCTTACTGTAGTTCTGGACTAAATATCGACACGATCTTACTGTAGCTCTAGACTAAATATCGACACGATCTTACTGTAGTTCTAGACTAAATATCGACACGATCTTACTGTAGTTCTAGACTAAATATCGACACGATCTTACTGTAGTTCTAGACTAAATATCGACACGATCTTACTGTAGTTCTAGACTAAATATCGACACGATCTTACTGTAGTTCTAGACTAAATATCGACACGATCTTACTGTAGTTCTAGACTAAATATCGACACGATCTTACTGTAGTTCTAGACTAAATATCGACACGATCTTACTGTAGTTCTAGACTAAATATCGACACGATCTTACTGTAGTTCTAGACTAAATATCGACACGATCTTACTGTAGTTCTAGACTAAATATCGACACGATCTTACTGTAGTTCTAGACTAAATATCGACACGATCTTACTGTAGTTCTAGACTAAATATCGACACGATCTTACTGTAGTTCTAGACTAAATATCGACACGATCTTACTGTAGCTCTAGACTAAATATCGACACGATCTTACTGTAGCTCTAGACTAAATATCGACACGATCTTACTGTAGTTCTAGACTAAATATCGACACGATCTTACTGTAGCTCTAGACTAAATATCGACACGATCTTACTGTAGTTCTAGACTAAATATCGACACGATCTTACTGTAGCTCTAGACTAAATATCGACATGATCTTACTGTAGTTCTAGACCAAATATGAATGTGTATTAATTCATCCCACTCCCAAAAAAACAGATTCAGTATTCCTCAAAATGAATTAAAACAGTGAAATACAAACTCAGAATATGACGCAAACCTGCAATAATTAAACATGTTAAACAACACAAATATATCTAATCTCATTTTATTAATCGATGTGTTTGCTGCTGACCTTTGATGATCAGTTCAACCATAATAATAAGCAAAAATTACTTTAGATAAACTAACATTGTGTTTTATTGCTGAAGAGTGTTGAGCTTCTCCTGTGTTCTTCTGTACAGACGTGATTTACTCGTCCTTCAGTCTGAGGTTTATTCATCACACTTTTTGGTGTGAAAGGCTTTTATATTTGCTATAAATATAACTTATTGTATTAAAAACAAACAATCAAGCCCTGCTCATATTTAAAAAGTAACACGAAAGTAACATAACATTACTTTCCATGCATAAAAAGTAACTAAGTAACGTAATTAGTAACCTTTTAGGGAGTAACGCAATATTGTAATGCATTACTTTTAAAAGTAACTTTCCCCAACACTGCACACACACATGTACACACACACACGTACACACACACACACATAAACACATACACAGAGAGAGAGAGAGAGAGAGAGACACACACACACACTCACACACACACAGACACATGTGCACACACACGCATGCACATGCACGCACACACACACACACACACACACACACACACACACACACGTACACACGCGTACACACATACGGTTAGTGAAGCAGTAAACTAGCTGTCTTACCTTCCTCTGTGTCCTGTGTGTGACGGTTCAGTCAGAGGCAGAAATCAAAAGAAAGTCAAGTTGTAAAAACAACTTATGAAATATGAACATTAATAAGAGTCAGGAAACTGAACTAAAGATTCACTGTTGACATAAAAAAATTACACAATCAACTTCAGTGTTATTATTGCTACCAAAAACTACAACTATTCAAAACTGTTGTAATAAAGCTCAAGTAAAAATATAAACGTTATTGTAAAACTAAAATAATTATGCAAAGTGCTAAAATTACTACAAGTGAAACTGATATTAAATAAAAATAAAAATAAATCAATAAAAAAATGTATAATTAAAAAAAGTAAAATGTGAAAAATTTAGCAAAAAAATATATATTTGTATTACTTATTTTTTTATGTTTTAAATCATTATTAATATTTATTTCATTCCAAATATTATATTCATAATTTCCACCACACAGGATTAGCGAAATCCTGAGGATAAATACAATAAAATAAATTACAATTAAAATAATAACTATAATATTTTTTTTTAGAAAGCTTTGATTTGGACTTGACATTATTAAAAGCATAAATGCCAATAATTACTAATTTTAAGTTTATAAGAGTTATGTGTATTAAAGTATCAATTCATTAAATACAATTTAATTAGAGCAGAAATTGATATTTTGTACCAAATTAAACTTAAAATGATTAAAACTCTGTAAAAATATTTTATAAAATATTAATAAATCTTATAAAATATATTACTATATTATTAAATTAAATATTATAATAGTATAAATAAAACTGCTCAAATATATATATTTTGCACATAATTTCTATACATTTTCATACACATTTTTTTTCACTTTTAAAATGTATTAATTTTAGTGCTGTGACTAATCGCATACAAAATAAAAGTTTTTGTTTACATAATAAATATACACAGCAAACATGCATATATTATGTAAACAAAAATGTTTATTTTGGATGCTATTAATCCGTTTGATAGCACGAATTATTATCATTATTATTTTTGTCAAAGAAGTATCCATCAATTTGCATGTCTTCTGGGTGAACTAAGTGAGTCAGAAAGTGTTGAGTTTAGTCGAGCAGCAGAACTCACGGCTGAAGAGTCCGTGTCGATGAGCGTAAACTCCTCCGAACACACAGAGAAACAGCAGCAGAGCCAGCAGAAGCACTCCAGAGATCACCGCCGCCACGTTCAGATCATCTGACACACATCACACATCACTAACATCAACCCTGCACCACAAAACATCATCTCCATGGTTTGTTATGATCGGACAATATTTGAAAATCTGGAATCTGAGGGTGCAAAAACATCTGAATATTGAGAAAATCATCTTTAAAGTTGTTCTTAGCAATGCATATTACTAATCAAAAATTACGTTTTGATATATTTACGGTACAAAATATCTTCATGGAACATGATCTTAATATCTAATGATTTTTGTCATGTATAATTTTGAGCCATACAATGTATTGTTGGCTATTGCTACAAATATAGCTGTGCTGCTTATGACTGCTTTTGTGCTCCAGGGTCACATATTTAGCTGTAATATAATAACTATCGGCTTCATCGTGGAAGTCGTGGAAGTTATTACAGGATGAAAAGGCACTGTTTCCACATTAATGTTTTTATATTGAATATTCTTCACAAACACGGTCGCAGTAATAGTTTTGCATTATTTATGTGCATTTATTTTTTTATTAATTACACATCTAATGCTTAAAAAAATACAAAACGCAGCACTTTTGTAGATCAGTGTTATTTTAGCATCTTTGATGCATCTGTCAACATTTTAAAATAGTGGATTTATTTTTATGTTTACATTTTTATTTAAATATCTTATTAATTTTATTGTGTTTTTGTCTCTTTTTAAATAAATGTGTATAGTTTTGGTCATATTCAAATTTTTATATTTTAGTTTTATATTTTGTTTACATTTTCATTTTAAAGTTTCAGTATTTTTTTTTCTAAGTCTGTATAGTTATAATTTTTTTACAATATATTATTTCCGTTTTGTGTTTATTTTATTTCATTTAAAGTTTTTTTAATGGTTTCAGTTTTATTTTTCCTCAAAAGGAGGTTTTGCCAGGTTCAGCTCAACTCTGGGTACAAATCAAGTACAAACACACACACGCACGCACGCACAGATACACACACGCACGCACGCATAGACACACACACACCCACGCATAGACACACACACACATACACAGACACACAGACACAGACACTCACACACAGACACACTCACAGACACACACACACACACACTCAGACTCACTCTCACACACACACACACACACACACACACTCAGACTCACTCTCACACACACACACACACACACACACACACACACACACACACACACACACTCTCTCACACACACAGACACACACACACTCTCTCACACACACAGACACACACACAGACACACACACACACACACACACACACACACACACATACACACAGACACAGACACACACACACTCTCTCACACACACAGACACACACACAGACACACACACACACACACACACACACACACAGACACACAGACACAGACACAGACACAGACACACACACTCAGACTCACACACACACACACACACACACACACACACACACAGACACACTCACACACTCAGACTCACACACACACACACACTCTCACACACACAGACACACACACACACACTCTCTCTCTCACACACACACACACACACACACACTCAGACTCACTCACACACACACACACACACACACACACTCTCTCACACACACAGACACACACACAGACACACACACACTCTCTCACACACACACACACACTCAGACTCACTCACACACACACACACACACACACACACACTCTCTCACACACACACAGACACACACACAGACACACACACACTCTCTCACACACACACAGACACACACACAGACACACACACACACACACACACACACACACACACACACACACACACACACAGACAGACACAGACACACACACACACACTCTCTCACACACACAGACACACACACACACACACACACACACACACACACAGACACAGACACAGACACAGACACAGACACAGACACTCAGACTCACTCACACACACACACACACACACACACACACAGACACACTCACACACTCAGACTCACACACACACACAGACACACACACACTCTCTCACACACACACACACACACAGACACACACACACACACACACACACACACTCTCTCTCTCACACACACACACACACACACACACACACTCACCAATCTGCATGAGTGTCCCCGAGCAGCTCTTTCCGGGCCCTACCCCGTTTCTTGCCTGACAGTAATACTGACCCGCATCGGCTCTGCTGACCTTCTGGA
>CM049871.1:41492031-41499531 GCA_027474115.1 Schizopygopsis malacanthus
GTGTCAGTACCGTAGTAAAGCAGTGGCATCACACGGTAATACTACAGTACTTTAAATTGTCAATTCATGTGCAAACAACAAGAGTATTTTAACAACACCACGATCATGTAAATGATACTTTTAGTATCTTAGAGTAGCATTTTTTAATACTTGAATATGGTGATCATTCGGCATCATGGTATAACCACGGTACATGTCCAAGAAAACACGGTAAAACCATTAATACACCCTTTGGTTAGAGTTACTTTACAAGCATGTACGGTGGCAGTGTAGTACAGTAATGTGTCACAAGGTGCTCTTTCATGTACAAATTACATTTATATAAATATATTTTAATAACCTCATGGTGGTAGTTTTTAATGCACTGTGATACTATATAGAGCATTTTCTATGTTTTATATTATATACTATACTAACTAATACATATTAATATTTTTTATTTTTATTTTAGTTTGAACTTTACGAATTTGATTATGAGCTTTTGACATTTTTACATATATTTAATTTAGCTTTCATTAATTTTTTCCATTTTAGTTATTTTAATGCTTAAACGTATTATATTTAATTCCAAGGCAACAATTGTATTTTTTTTAATCTACTATTTATTTTATTTCAGCATTATTAACCGGTTTTTAACCATTTTAGTGTGCATTAACATCAGCCATATTATATTTGTATTTGTTAGATTTAATTTTAATTTAAATTTTAAGAATGTGATTATGTGCTTTTGTCATTTTTAGGCCTTTTGTTTTTTCAAATATTTAATTTAGCTTTAATTTATTTTAATTTAGTTTATTTCATAATTTTTTATATTTCAGTATTTTCAGATTTTTTTAGTGCTTAAACTTTTAAACTCCAAAGCAGCATTTGTAATTTTTTTATCTAATATTTAGATTTTATTTCAATGAAATTAAATCTTTTTTTTAGTGTGTATTAACAGCAGCGATATTATATTTTTTAGATTTAATTTCAATTTAAAATTTAAGAATTTGATTATGTGCTTTAGTCATTTTTAGGACTTTTTTTTTTCAAACATTTAATTTATCTTTAATTTTTTTTTTATATATATATATATATAAGTTTCAATATTTCAGTATTTTTAGTACTTAAATGTATTAAACTCCAAAGCATCATTTGTAATTTTTTAATCTAATATTTATATTTATTTCAGCTTTATTTAAATTAAATCTGTTTTTAGTGAGCATTACCAGCAGTGGTTTGTCTGTCAGCACACGTGTGTTTTAGAGCTCATGTCTCTGATTTAACTTCTATTAAATCACACACAGAAGGAATGCAGATGTTCCTCCATATCTGTATTATTCCAGTTGTGGCGTATGAAACGGGACGGTTGGTGTCAGGACTGTACATCAATACCTCATAGCTGCTGTCAATCATCTTTACATATGATGAATACTGCACACATTCATATGATAATCATTGGAACACAAAAGGAGATGTTTAGCAGATTGTTCTCCTCAAGCTGCGTCTCACTGAAGAAACAAAGTCATGGGTTTGGAGCGATACGAGGGAGACTAAATAATGGCAGGATCTGTATTTCTAGCTGCATCTTATCAGCGAGCTCAACCTTGCACCTGACGTCTTATCAGCTCTCCCTCCTCTGTCTGCGTTTGAGGAGGGATGAGAGAGGCATTGTGTGCTGACGGGAGTCAACGGTGTACACAAAAACACTGTGTCCAGTCTGATAATACGACCTGACAGCTACTGTCCCACACACCCACACACACAGATACAGATACACACATACACGCGCATACACACACACACACACACACACACACACACACAAGCGTACACACACACACATGCACAAGCATAAATGCACACACACACACACACACACCCACACGCACGCACACACACCCAAACACACACCCACACACACCCCCAAACACACACACACACACACACACACACCTGTCACTGCTCGTGTCCTGAGTCAGCACATAAACACACTTGCTCACTGATTCGGACTCATATTTTACAGATCTTAACACACAACAACGATTGCAAATGAAGTATGAGATTTAAATGAGATTTATGAGTATTATCATACAGATATCATATTTCACCACAATAAACTACAACAACAATAAAGAACAATGGATCTTTTTTTATTAATTATTATGAGTAATAATAAATATCATTTTTAATTATTTTAATATTGCAAGACATTTACCCTATTACTGTAATATGGCCCTTAATTTTATAAATAAAGCGTTAATAAAGCTCATTTATTAAATTTATTTATTAAAGCTCATATATTAAAGCTCATAATAGAGCTAATAAAGCTCATTCTGATTCTGAATTAAAGAGATACAACTACAAAACTACAAGCATTTAGTTGTGTATGTTTGGCTGTGAATAAATAGAGCAAAAACAGTGTTGACTGATTGTTGTGTTGATGGGGCAGTGTTTGTGGAGCACATGAGACCCTGACAGAACAAAGACAGTCTGTGTGTGTGTGTGTGTGTGTGTGTGTGTGTGTGTAACCCTGTCTGCAACAGCTGGTACAGACAACCCCACCCAAAACACACACACACGTCATTTGATCAGAGTCCTGGCATCACAAGTTCTCTGGGATCGCATGAGACGCAGAATTACAGTAAAACACAGCATCAAACTGAGCCAGAATCAACAGATGCAGAAGCAGAGACACGCCGCACATCTGAAGCCTCACAAGCACGCTCGGCATCACACACACGACATGACACGACACCCCAAACACACACTCCTCACAACATCTGCCCTTCTGGACACACACCAGCATCTTACACCAAACACTCTGAGCATCATGTCTATTGTGTCTGCATTTACAAACGCTTGACCTACAGCGCTATTACACTAAAACAAGAGAAAGAGAGAATGAGAGACAGAAAGACAGACAGACAGACAAATAAAGACAGACAGACAGACAGACAAATACAGACAGACAGACAAATACAGACAGACAGACAAATACAGACAGACAGACAAATACAGACAGACAGACAAATACAGACAGACAGACAAATACAGACAGACAGACAAATACAGACAGACAGACAAATACAGACAGACAGACAAATACAGACAGACAGACAAATACAGACAGACAGACAAATACAGACAGACAGACAAATACAGACGGACAGACAGACAGACAGACGAACAAATAAAGACAGACAAATACAGACAGACAGACAGACAGACAAATACAGACAGACAGACAGACAAACAAATACAGACAGACAGACAGACAGACAGACAAACAAATACAGACAGACAGACAAATACAGACAGACAGACAAACAAATACAGACAAATACAGACAGACAGACAGACAAATACAGACAGACAGACAGACAGACAGACAGACAGACAGACAAACAAACAAATACAGACAGACAGACAAACAGACAGACAGACAAATACAGACAGACAAATACAGACGGACAGACAGACAAATACAGACAAATACAGACAGACAGACAAACAGACAGACAGACAAATACAGACAGACAAATACAGACAGACAGACAGACAAACAAATACAGACAAACACAGACAGACAGACAGACAAACAAATACAGACAGACAGACAAACAAATACAGACAGACAGACAGACAGACAGACAGACAAACAAATACAGACAGACAGACAAATACAGACAGACAGACAAACAAACAAACAAATACAGACAGACAGACAGACAAACAAACAAATACAGACAAACAGACAGACAAATACAGACAGACAGAAAGATAGACAGACAGTTGAAATTTAACTTGATCTAACAAAATAACTAAAATTGTCAATTAAATAAAAATTAAGAAAAACTTACATAATGGCATTAAAAAAACTAGCAAAAATTACAACAAAATTATTCAAACCTGACCTGAAATTAAAATGGAAATATTAAATTTAAATTTGGTTCTAAATATTAATAAATCTATATCAATAATACTAAAAGTAACACTGATCTACAGCTTTCCCAAAACTCCCGATGTATCTGGAAGAAAAATATTCATTATGGAAAAATCTGTGACTGTTATTGTTTTCATTTTTTTCTTCTTTATTTTGTATATTTTTATGAATTTTCAATACAAAATTTAGAATGAATGAATGGTTTGCCATTACTTTTGGAACTTAAATTCAGCTAAATGTAGAAAAACATTTAATTTTATATTTATTTATTTATAAACAAGTTCCACTACAGAGACCGTGTCTCTAATCATGGTTATGATCATATTCTAGTTCATCTTGTTTACTTCAGATAATGAGAAATTAATACTTCAACTTAAAATCAGAGAATCCCAACTGTCTGGATGAATTATACTTAATATACTTATACTTAAATCTTTGATATCAGGTCACCAAGGTAACGAATGCGGTGGTATTCACCGTTTGTGCACGCGCACAGGTGATTTCTATTGTATTTAGTTGAAGAAAGTATATAAAAGCACTTACTGAGAGCAGCTAATCTTATTCTCTGAAGGAGATCATGAGACTTTAAGAAGATCACACGGAACAAAGCACTTACTCTGAATTAAAATCAGCAAAGCCACGGACACAAACATTTCCTCCACGACACCGGAGAACTTCCCAGAAGAACGAAGCGAGAATAAACGCGTGTTTGTCCAGAGAACCTGAACCGGGTTAGATTCGGTCAAACTCACCGACTGACTGAACGCGCTGTGTGCGCGTGAGTGTGTGTGTGTGTGTGCGTGCGTGCGTGTGTGTGCGCGCGTGTGTGTGTGTGTGCGGAGAGGGCGGAAACAACACTAATTGCGCGCACACACGCACACACTACCATTTAACCAACACCAAAGGGCAGATACTGTGTTTCTAATATAAAAACGACTGTTGAAAGCAGCGCCAATTTATATATATCAGTCAACTTTTACACCATAATTCTACTTCCGCTGTAAACAACAGTGGCGCCTCCAGAGTGGGAGTGTGGGGGTGTGGGGGGGGGCACATATACAATGCACTTATCTACTCCTCACAAATATGTAATATCATAACTGTTGAGTAATGTTTCTTTGTTAAATGTAATTTGTCCATGGGGTCATGTGCGTGGTTCATTTTTTAAATGGGTTTTCTTTTGGGGGGGGGGGGTTGAACATTTACATGTACTGTAACAAGTGTTTTGATGAAGTGATGAGTTAAACATCTATGCGTTCGTTACTTTCACTCTCATTTGAAATGAATGTGCACTTCAGATAAACATACTTGCGGTTGAATTGCAGAACGACCTTTTTCTATTTTGCTCTATACAGAGAAAATAATACAGTTTAAGTTATTAGTTTTTGCAAATAAAACTCCTCATATGTTGATATAGCCTACTACTGTAGCAATGAATCAGCATAATATAACACATTTGTATTTTTCATTTTTGTAAGATGATTTTGTAACTATTAGATAAAAAGTCGCAATATTTTCCTGTTTTTTTTTGCCTTGTGGCAGAAATATGCTTCCATAACAACACTAAAACCTCCACATTGAAGATGATTAAATAAACATCACCATCTTCATCCGACTTTCTGGTGGTTTCGATGAATGGACACACACCAGGTTCACAAAGGACTCTTTATGTGGATCAGAGCAGGTTGAACTAACACCAGCTCTAATGATCCTCTCTAATTAGGCGTGAAATTAGAAGACGGTCCAGTCAATCAGCAGAGTACATGAATGTGAGATCCGCTGCAGACAGTGTGATATGTTTGATTTGACTGTATTATAGCTGTATGGTGATTAAATGTGTTGGACTCCAGTCTGCTCACAACATTCTTCATACAGCATATCTGTCATAGTTCAGACGCTCACAGAAGATCCTATTCAACATCTCTATTGATCTGAATCCAACTCAAGAGAGAGAGCGTGTGTGTGAGGGAGTGTGTGTGTGAGAGAGAGTGTGTGTGTGAGGGAGTGTGTGTGTGAGAGAGAGTGTGTGTGTGTGTGAGGGAGTGTGTGTGTGTGAGAGAGCGTGTGTGTGTGTGTGAGAGAGAGAGTGTGTGTGTGTGTGTGAGAGAGCGTGTGTGTGTGAGAGAGAGTGTGTGTGTGTGTGAGAGTGTGTGTGTGTGTGTGTGAGAGTGTGTGTGTGTGAGAGAGAGTGTGTGTGTGAGAGAGAGTGTGTGTGTGAGGGAGTGTGTGTGTGTGTGAGAGAGTGTGTGTGTGTGTGTGTGTGTGAGAGAGAGAGTGTGTGTGTGAGAGAGAGTGTGTGTGTGAGAGAGTGTGTGTGTGTGTGTGAGAGAGAGTGTGTGTGTGTGTGTGTGAGGGAGTGTGTGTGTGAGAGAGTGTGTGTGTGAGAGAGAGTGTGTGAGAGAGAGTGTGTGTGTGTGTGTGTGTGTGAGAGAGAGAGAGTGTGTGTGAGAGAGAGTGTGTGTGTGTGTGTGTGTGTGTGTGTGTGTGTGTGTGTGAGAGAGAGTGTGTGTGTGAGAGAGAGCGTGTGTGTGTGAGAGTGTGTGTGTGAGAGAGAGTGTGTGTGTGTGTGAGAGAGAGTGTGTGTGTGTGTGAGAGAGAGTGTGTGTGTGTGAGAGAGAGTGTGTGTGTGAGAGAGAGTGTGTGTGTGTGTGAGAGAGAGTGTGTGTGTGAGAGAGAGTGTGTGAAGAGAGCGTGTGTGTGTGAGAGAGAGTGTGTGTGTGAGGGAGTGTGTGTGTGTGAGAGAGAGAGAGTGCGTGTGTGTGTGTGTGTGTGTGCGTGTGAGAGAGAGTGTGTGTGTGTGTGTGTGTGTGTGTGAGAGTGTGTGTGTGTTTGAGAGAGAGAGTGCGTGTATGTGTGTGTGTGCGTGTGTGTGAGAGAGAGTGTGTGCGTGTGTGTGTGTGTGTGTGTGTGTGTAAGAGAGAGAGTGTGTGTGTGTGTGAGAGAGAGAGTGTGTGTGTGTGTGTGTGTGTGTGTGAGAGAGAGAGAGAGTGCGTGTATGTGTGTGAGAGTGTGTAAGAGAGAGAGTGTGTGTGTGTGTGTGTGTGAGAGAGAGTGTGTGTGTGTGTGTGTGTGTGTGTGTGTGTGTGTGTGTGAGAGAGTGTGTGTGTGTGTGTGTGTGTGTGAGAGAGAGAGAGTGCGTGTATGTGTGTGTGTGTGTGTGTGACACACACTCTCTCTCTCTCTCTCTCTCTCTCACACACACACACACACACACACACAACAGCTGGCCAGCATGCTTTCACCCGGGCCTATAGAGTATCACATATCCTCATCAGAACCACTAATCAACAACACATGAATGCAATGCATTACACATCTGATCTCACTCTGCTATGAGAAGTTTATATCATCAAATTAAGGTGAACATACACTAAATTGCCAAAAGTATTGGTACCCCTTCTAATGAAAGGTTTCACTGCTTTAGTAATATTCATGAGTACAAATCTTAATGTTGAAGCATATAATGATATTGTAGGGAATCTAATTGTATAGCAACAGTTTGGACTCTTTTCTATTCTAACATGACAGTGTCTCTGTGTATAAGACAAGAATCAAAGAGAAATGATGATTCAGTC
>CM049871.1:41504531-41512031 GCA_027474115.1 Schizopygopsis malacanthus
GTGTGTGTGTGTGTGTGAGTGTGTATGTGTGAGAGAGAGTGTGTGTGTGTGTGTGTGAGAGAGAGTGAGAGTGAGAGAGAGAGAGTGTGTGTGTGAGTGTGTATGTGTGAGAGAGAGTGTGTGTGTGTGTGTGTGTGTGTGTGTGTGTGTGTGTGTGTGTGTGTGTGTGTGAGAGAGTGAGACACACCTGTATAACGACACCATCCCGTTCTGACTTTGAGCTGCTGTTTCTTCAATTTCCTCCTGTTTACACCTGTTCAACGGATGAAGAGTTCTCATCTACTGTAATATTCCTGCTCTTACTGTGAATGAGTGGTGTTATTAAAAAAACTGTCATAATCTTTCATTTTCATGTTTTTTTTGTGTATCCAGTCAATTCCTCAACAAAATCAAGTTTAGTTGTCTGCAATCTGAACAGCAAAACAAATCTAATCAAACCGCACTAATGAGAATTTAGATGAGTTTACTACGAAATACTACGAGAATAAAGCTGAAATATTTCAAGAATAAAGTCGAAATGTTTCGAGAATAAAGTCGAAATACTACGAGAATAAAGTCAAAATACTACGAGAATAAAGTCGAAATACTACGAGAATAAAGTCGAAATACTACGAGAATAAAGTCAAAATACTACGAGAATAGAGTCGAAATACTACAAGAATAGAGTCAAAATACTACGAGAATAAGGTCGAAATACTACGAGAATAAAGTCGAAATACTACAAGAATAGAGTCGAAATACTACGAGAATAAAGTCGAAATACTACGAGAATAAGGTCGAAATACTACGAGAATAGAGTCGAAATACTACAAGAATAGAGTCGAAATACTACGAGAATAAAGTAGAAATACTACGAGAATAAGGTCGAAATACTACGAGAATAAAGTCAAAATACTACGAGAATAGAGTCGAAATACTACAAGAATAGAGTCGAAATACTACGAGAATAAGGTCGAAATACTACGAGAATAAAGTCGAAATACTACAAGAATAGAGTCGAAATACTACGAGAATAAGGTCGAAATACTACGAGAATAAGGTCGAAATACTCCGAGAATAAAGTCGAAATACTACGAGAATAAAGTCGAAATACTACGAGAATAAGGTCGAAATACTACGAGAATAAGGTCGAAATACTACAAGAATAGAGTCGAAATACTACAAGAATAGAGTCGAAATACTACGAGAATAAGGTCGAAATACTACGAGAATAAGGTCGAAATACTACGAGAATAAGGTCGAAATACTACAAGAATAGAGTCGAAATACTACGAGAATAAAGTCGAAATACTACGAGAATAAAGTCGAAATACTACGAGAATAGAGTCGAAATACTACAAGAATAGAGTCGAAATACTACGAGAATAAGGTCGAAATACTACGAGAATAAGGTCGAAATACTACGAGAATAAAGTCAAAATACTACGAGAATAGAGTCGAAATACTACAAGAATAGAGTCGAAATACTACGAGAATAAGGTCGAAATACTACGAGAATAAAGTCGAAATACTACGAGAATAAAGTCGAAATACTACGAGAATAAGGTCGAAATACTACGAGAATAGAGTCGAAATACTACGAGAATAAGGTCGAAATACTACGAGAATAAAGTCGAAATACTACGAGAATAAAGTCGAAATACTACGAGAATAAAGTCGAAATACTACGAGAATAAGGTCGAAATACTACGAGAATAGAGTCGAAATACTACGAGAATAAGGTCGAAATACTACGAGAATAGAGTCGAAATACTACGAGAATAAAGTCGAAATACTACGAGAATAAAGTCGAAATACTACGAGAATAGAGTCGAAATACTACAAGAATAGAGTCGAAATACTACGAGAATAAAGTCGAAATACTACGAGAATAAAGTCGAAATACTACAAGAATAGAGTCGAAATACTACAAGAATAGAGTCGAAATACTACGAGAATAAAGTCGAAATACTACGAGAATAAAGTCGAAATACTATGAGAATAACTTGGTGACCTCTGGTTGAAGATCTGTTGGTGTGTGGTGTGCTTTCTTCGTCAAATCGCAGCACAACACACACTATAGGCGCACAACGGTTCAATCTAGGTTTTTTTTGTCCTCATGTGTGTGGTCTTTCACATTTTGAAGATACAGAAAAATATTTTAGTGTGTACCCAGCATTATTCTCGTAATCTTAGATTTTATATTTTTTACGTGGCACTAAAACGCGTCATATATATATATAAATAATTGTTTTAATATGCTTTAATTTTGTGGTGTATTTGTCATTTTTTAATATTTTTTAGTTTTTTAGTCTTTTTAGTTGTAGTTATTTTAGTACTTCAACTTTAACTAAACAAAAATCTGAAATATTGAGAAATTAGTATATTATACTTTATTTCAGTTAATGTTGGTTTCATTTCATGTAAAGAAAAACATTTTAAGATTGCAGTTTCAGTTTAATTTAACAATAAATAAGAACCGTGTGCTGGATGTAGATGTACTGAATATTGTCTACAGTAGATCACAAGCTGAAACCCATTTGAAGAGCGTCTCGTGTGCTTCTGGTACCTGCTGTGAGAGAAGATCTCGAGCGCCACAGACGATGATACCTCCAGCGGTTCCCACGCTACATCCTTGTGAACCGTCTGCAGCGCGTCACGCGTCAAACTGCGCAGATTCTCCTGCAGCAGATCATCAGAATCAAGCAAACACACAAACACCATAACAGATACAGTCAAACCCACACGAGCAGGAGCTCCAGATCAGTGCTTAGCACTAAATATGTGACCCTGGACCACAAAACCAGTCATAAATATTAATAAACAATATTTCCATTGATGTATGGTTTGGACAATATTTGAAAATCTGGAATCTGAGGGTGCAAAAAAAAATCTAAATATTGAGAAAATCACCTTTAAAGTTGTTCTTAGCAATGCATATTACTAATCAAAAATTAAGTGTTGATATATTTACGGCACAAAATATCTTCATGGAACATGATCTTAATATCTAATGATTTTTGGCATATAATAAAAAAGTATAATTTTGAGCCATACAATGTATTGTTGGCTACAAATATAGCTGTGCTGCTTATGACTGCTTTTGTGCTCCAGGGACAGATAAACCATCAAAATGAATAAAACTGGGGCAATGAGTTTTGATTTGTATATTCATAATTCATATATGAGCAAGAGTGCTGTTTTCCCTGATTATCAGCATTACAAATGTGATGTTTATTAAACTAGAGCAGGGGTTGTATTTACATAGCTATTATTACACTCAAAAAATTACAAAAATTCATATTACTGTAATTTACAATGTAATATTTAATTTTTTTCAACAAGAATGTTTTTTAATACAGGTTTTCCCAAAAATAGATTTTTTTTATACATTTAAGATTTTGCATTTACATCACATTTGTATGAATCTGAAACATTTCTATGCAAAAACGTTTTAATTTACATATTTTTTTGTATTAATTTGTTAATGGTAAATGTACCAACTCACAAACTGCCTGCAATTCCGTCACGAACCACCAGGGGTAGAAAACACTGAACTAGAGTATAGCAGAGTATTGTAGAGTATATCAGAGTATAGTATAGCAGAGTATTGTAAAGTAGTGGAGTATAGTAGAGTATGGTACAGTGAAGTATAGTAGAGTGTAGTATATTAGAGCATGGTAGAGTGCAGCATAGTGGGGTATAGTATAGTGGAGTATAGTAGAGTGTAGCATAGTGGGGTATGGTAGAGTATGGTACAGTGGAGTATAGTAGAGTATGGTACAGTGGAGTATAGTAGAGTATGGTATAGTGGAGTATAGTAGAGTGTAGTATATTAGAGTATGGTAGAGTGTAGTATATTAGAGTATGGTAGAGTGTAGCATAGTGGCGTATAGTATAGTGGAGTATAGTAGAGTGTAGCATAGTGGGGTATAGTAGAGTATGGTACAGTGGAGTGTAGTAGAGTATGGTACAGTGGAGCATAGTAGAGTATGGTACAGTGGAGTATAGTAGAGTGTAGTATATTAGAGTATGGTAGAGTGTAGCATAGTGGGGTATAGTATAGTAGAGTGTAGCATAGTGGGGGTATAGTATAGTAGAGTGTAGCATAGTGGAGTGTAGTAGAGTATGGTACAGTGGAGTATAGTAGAGTATGGTACAGTGGAGTATAGTAGAGTGTGATATAGTGGAGTATATTAGAGTATAGTAGAGTTGAAGTAATACATATATTTATTTAAGCATCTTAGGCTACTTTCATGGCAAAAACAATAACAAAATACAAGTATAACAAATGAAGTACAAACCAGCAAACACATTATATTACACAATATTTGTTTCATTAACATGATAACAATTCTGGCAAAATTATTCTAAAGTAAAAACTCTTAAAGTGAGTTCACTACAGCATTAACAGCTGGACAGTCCAATAAAACATGTTTGACAGGACGGGGGAGTCTTGCAGAAGAAGCACCGAGTACGGTCTTTAAACTAAAATCAATAAGAGGCTAAGACTTAAGAGTTTTAGACGCAATATTGAATTTATAGAAATATTGATATGGTCTGTTTTTGCTCCATTTCAGAAATGTGAATAACTGTTTGGAGTCAAGCAGTAAACAGCGGTGTTTCATTACTTCATAACAGTAAGTTTTGCATTATATACAACTATATTATAGGTAAACATAACATTTTAATTCTCAAAAAAATGAAAAAAAAAACAATCTTTTTTTATTTTTTGTAATTAAATTCAGTAATCTAATTTTTTTTTTTTACATTTTAATGTAAAAAATTTACAAAAGTAAAAATATGAATTAGAATTGAAGATATGCTGCAAAGGCATGTTTTTACCCTCCTCTTGTGATATGG
The DNA here is from genome assembly GCA_027474115.1 of Schizopygopsis malacanthus. Taxonomy (NCBI): domain Eukaryota; kingdom Metazoa; phylum Chordata; class Actinopteri; order Cypriniformes; family Cyprinidae; genus Schizopygopsis; species Schizopygopsis malacanthus. The sequence goes on from CM049871.1 coordinate 41,509,374, forward strand.
CATCTCTTCAATTTATTGATACAATGTAAGAATTTGGCATAAATCAATTTAAGGTGGAAAATATGGAATCCTAATAAATAAAAAGTTGAAACTGGGTTTGAAACACTGTGATCCAAACACTTAAACCACTTTCAGAGCAGTACAAATGCATGAGATCGCATGCAAACTCACCTCTCAGTCAACCTGTGAAGTTTGGCTTCATTAAAAAATTTATATCTGATTGAAGCATTCAAAAAAAAGTGTATTTATACACTCTCTCTCTTGCTCTCTCTCTCTCACAAACACACACACACACTCTCTCACACACACACACACCGAACATCTGAATGCAGGAACATCACACACACAGACACATGCAAACGCACGCGCACACACACACACACACACACCGAACATCTGAATGCAGGAACATCACACACACACACCCCCACACACACTCTCTCTCTCTCTTTCTTTCTCTCTCTCTCTCTCTCACACACACACACACACACGCAACATCTGAATGCAGGAACATCACACACACTCTCTCTCTCACACACACACACACACACACACACACACACACACACACACACACGCGCAAGCACGCACCGAACATCTGAATGCAGGAACATCACACAGACGCATATTGAAATAACTCAAGATTTGAGATGCGTGTCAACCGCGGTTCTGACCTCTGAAGGCGTCCAGGAGTCCAAACGAGAGTCCAGAACCAGATCACAACAGAACGCACCAGCGGTCACTGCAAACACAACACACGAGGACTGACGATCATCTGAACCAGTGTTAGTCTTAGTCCCGCCTCAAATGAACGTTTTCTAGTCTATGAAAAGTGTTTCTATCCTGGAGCACAGACGCAGTCATAAGCAGCACAGGCATATTTGTAGAAATAGACAACAATATATTGTAAGGCTCAAAATTATACATTTTTCTTTTATGATACAAATCAGGTGATGAAAAGTTCGACACACACTTGTGGTCTTCAATCCTCGCTTGGACACTTGAGCCAAATACAGGAAATACGTCATTTAAGTGATCAAGTGCACAGTAAGTGAGTATTTGAACAAGAGGAATACCTGGTACTTCAGGAAGCTTCAGCAGCTCGACGCCAAACTCATCCTTAAACGCTCCGTCGAGCACGTGACCCAGAAGAGCCGCGCAAGAGCGCCAGTACGCCTGAAACACACACACACGTTGCTTTTTATGGTTTATGGGGACTCTCCATAGGCGTAATGGTTTTTACACACACAGAGCCCACACACTCACACACACACAGAGACACACACACACACCACACACAGTCAGAGACAAAGAGAGAGACACACACACACACAGTCACACTCAGACACACAGAGACACACACACACACACACACACACACACACACACACACTCAGAGACACACACACAGAGACAAACAGAGAGAGACACACACACACACAGTCACACTCAGACACACAGAGACACACACACACACACAGTCACACTCAGAGACACACACACACACACACACACACACACACACACACACACAGTCACACACAGAGACGAACAGACAGACACACACACACACACACACACACACAGTCACACTCAGACACACACACACACACACACACACACACACACAGTCACACTCAGAGACACACACACACACACAGAGACAAACAGAGAGACACACAGTCACACACACACACACACACACACAGTCACACTCAGACACACAGAGACACACACACAGTCACACTCAGACACACAGAGACACACAGTCACACACACACACACACACACACACACACAGTCACAGTCACACACAGAGACAAACAGAGACACACACACACACACACAGTCACACACAGACACACAGAGACACACACACACACACACGTCGTCTCAGTGAGAACACACAGCATCAGAAGCAGCTCACTGTTCCTGCAGCACAGAAACACACCTGGTTGACTATCTGAGGGTCTTCATCTTTGAAGGTGAGGAGGGTGAGGTCACAGGAGCGGGTCAAAGGTCGGTGCATGTGCCACGGCTGCCCGTCTATCAGAGCCAGAGCTGAGCTCTTCATGTGCCACTCCGTCAGATCTGACACACATTTGATATTAAGAACAAGTTTATAGTGTGAAGTAAACACAAATCAATCTCTCAAGAGATCGGATTCATATAGCACTCAAATATGACGCCAAAATATGTCCCAAATCTTTCATTATTTACTACACAGTCAATGCCATGTGAGGATTCATCAGAGATCAGGATGAGTGTGTTTCTTCATCAGGTTTGGAGAAATGTCTCACCAATGGATGTGAATGGGTGCCGTCAGTCTGATAAAAACACCACAGCACTCCAGTCCATCAATCATCATCAGAAGCTGAAACTAATCCAGCATTAAGATGATTTTAATGTCTAAAACACGAATTCATAATCCATAATAACTCTTCCTCAGTGATAAAGTGTTCTGGTCTGAATCAGGAGAGAAATCTGCACAGATGCCAAAACAGCTCTAAACTAATATCTGGAGGATTTTGATGCGAGAGACGACAGCAGATGCACTTTATCACTGAGGAAGAGTTATTATAGACTCATATTAGAGTTAAAAACATCTTAATGCTGGATTAGTTTCAGCTTCTGATGATAACTGATGGACTGCTGTGA
>CM049871.1:41522031-41549531 GCA_027474115.1 Schizopygopsis malacanthus
AAGATCAAACCTCTTCAGAAATAACAAAGAAATGTAAGTTTATCTAGAGTAATAAAGTTATTAGTATGATTGAATTGAATCATCAAAGGTCAGAAGTAAAGATACTGGTTAATAAACTGTGATTTAAAACATATTTGTATTATTTAACATATTTAATTATTGCAGGTTTACGTCATATTCTGAGTTGCATTTCACGGTTTTTATTCATTTTGAGGAATAACAAATCCGTTTTTATTATTAATTAATGCATGTTCAAATTAATTTTAGAACTAAAGTAACATCTAACAACAGCAATCGATAAATGGGAAACAAAGTAACTGGTGTTACTTATTAGAATGTTCTTTTAAATTAAAAAAAGTAATGCGTTACTTTACTAGTAACTTGTAATCTGATTATGTAACTTGTAATCTGATTATGTAACTTGTAATCTGATTATGTAACTTGTAATCTGGTTATGTAATTTGTAATCTGGTTATGTAACTTGTAATCTGGTTATGTAACTTGTAATCTGATTATGTAACTTGTAATCTGGTTATGTAACTTGTAATCTGATTATGTAACTTGTAATCTGATTATGTAACTTGTGTAACTTGTAATCTGGTTATGTAACTTGTAATCTGATTATGTAACTTGTAATCTGATTATGTAACTTGTAATCTGGTTATGTAACTTGTAATCTGGTTATGTAACTTGTAATCTGATTATGTAACTTGTAATGCATTACACACAACACTGCTTGTCATAACTTAAACAGTTGCATTAAGTATTTTTGGAGTACGCATGCTCTCTTCCTTTAACTGTCACGCTTGCACGCATTGATCTCCACACATGTGTACGTGTGAGGTGTGAGGAGACAGTTGGGGAAATGAGTGGTTTATTGCGGCTGAGAACAACAGGCGACGAGAGCGAGAGGGAGGGGACGTTTGGGGAAACAGGGGACGCCCCTAAACGCTGGAAATTCACAGCCTACGCTGCTCGAATATGATTGACGCGGTCAGATTAAAACTCCCAGTGTGTAGGATCCTTCCCAAGCGTTAGTACAGGGCAGCGAGTGTTAGGAAGAAAGCTAAATAAGGACTCTACGCTTGTAAACACTATTCTGAGTATTCAAGAAAAGCATGCATATTTCTGGTGAGTAATTATTCACCCCCAAACAGATGTTCAACTATGAGAAATAAACCATTATGTCACTTTCCTTTTCAATGCACCTCCACAAAACCACGTAGCAGACGGTTTAGTGAACAGCTTTCGTTCATATAGAGACTTGAGTAATGATCGAAAGGCCAGGTAAGTGTGCGGTGCTTCCCGAGGTTTCTGGCGCATATAAATAATTCACATTCATACTCCATCTCCTGAGCACATGTTAATATCTGATCTGAATTCAGCCAGATTTATATTTACACTGATTTCCAAATCTGCCATCATAAATAGTAAACATTATTATGATTCTATGTGAATATCTGTTGAAATATAATTTATTTCTGTATTTTCAGCATCATTACTCCAGTCTTCAGTCACATGATCTTCAGAAATCATAATAATATGCTGATTTATTATGCGTTCAAACTCTTCATATTGTTTTTGAATCATGATTTGATGAATATAAAGTTACAAAGAGCAGCATTAGTTCAAAACAGAATTATTTTCTAACAATAGAAGTCTTTACTATGACTTTTTAACACATCCCTCCTGAATAAAAGTATTAATTTCATAAACATATACTGACTCCAAACTTCTGAATAGCATTGTGTATTGTAACACAACATATCTATTTTAAACAAACGCTGTTCTTTTTAACCTTTTATTAATCAAAGAATCATTAAAATAAATCACCGGTCCCCAAAAAAATATAGTGCAGCATGACTGTTTTTAACATTGATAATAAACCAGCATATTATTATGATTTCTGAAGATCATGTGACACTGAAGACTGGAGTAATGATGCTGAAACTACAGATTTGATCACAGAAATAAATTACAGTTTAAAGTATATTAAAATAGAAAACTGTTATTTTAAATTGCAATAATATTTCACAAAATAACATTTTTTTCTGTATTTTTGATCGAATAAATACAGCCTTGATGAGCAGAAGAAACTTCGTTAAAAACATAAAAGATCTTACTGATCCCAAACTTTTGAGCGGCAGTGTGTATGTGTGTATATATATATATATATTTTTTTTTTTTTATTATTATATATAAAATGTGAGTGACTGCCTGGAAATGGCTTTTGTGGTTACTAGGGTGTTTTAGTGGTTGCTAAGATGACTTGCACGTTGCATAGCACGTTGCTATGTGGTTGCTAGGGTGTTGCTTTTACTGGCGTCTCTTTGTGTGGTTAAGCGAATAACGAGTAAAACGTTCCTGAATCAGCGTCACGGTCTAACGATCCCTCACACAGCTCAGGAAACCTACACATGCTCCGGCGTCTCTAAAGAGTTAATTTCTGCATCCGGTCTGTGATGATCTAAATTTACTGACGCATCCGGGAGTGGGCGAACAACAGTAACCCTGAGAGAGAGAGAGAGAGAGAGAGAGAGAGAGAGAGAGAGAGAGAGAGAGAGAGAGAGTGACACAGAGAGAGAGAGAGAGAGAGAGAGAGAGAGAGAGAGAGAGAGAGAGAGAGAGAGAGAGAGAGAGAGAGAGAGAGAGAGAGAGAGAGAGAGAGAGAGAGAGAGAGTGACACAGAGAGAGAGAGAGAGAGAGAGAGAGAGAGAGAGAGAGTGACACAGAGAGAGAGAGAGAGAGAGAGAGAGAGAGAGAGTGACACAGAGAGAGAGAGTTAGGGGGAAATGCATCATACTATTGCATGTGCTGACTTCATGCATGACATTTAAAGCTTCTCGTAAGACGCTTTCATCACAGCTGCGGCGCTCTGCTTATCATTTAGAGGAACGACAGATGTGGAAATTTCTTTCTCTTTTTATTTCCTTTGAAATATAGTGCACACCAAATAACGAAAGTCCCAGACGTCCCCTTAATTCGTGCTCAAACCTTTAATTTTGAGCTCTGCATTTTCTCAGTAGTAGAATTTTAATATTTCTCCCTTTCATAAATCTATTTTACACTCAGAAATGTAATTGAAAATAGTTATGCTATTAAATGTCCATTGAATATGTAATCCCAGTGCCATATAATCATGCATTCGTTGCTAACAGGCTTAACTCTGCTTAACAATGCTTCAAACCTTTTACTATTTTTAACATTTTAAAAAAATTTCCACAAGTTTGGCATTACTCACTTTTTCCTATTTTCTGCTTCTGCCGGACAGAAAAAAAAGTCTAATGTAATTATAATTTTGTGGGTGTTGGTATATTAGAGGGGGGTTTAAATGTGTGCACTGATAAATTAATGTGTGTGTGTGTGTGTGTGTGTGTGAGTGTGTAAAAGCATGTGTGTGTGTGTGTGTGTGTGTGTGCGTGTGTGTGAAAGCATGTGTGTGCATGCGTGTGTGTGTGTGTGTGTGTGTGCGTGAGTGTGTGCGTGAGTGTGTGTGTGCGTGAGAGTGTGTGTGTGTGTGTGTTTATGTTTGTGTGTGTGTGTGTGTGTGTGTGTGCATGTGTGTTTGTTTGTGTGTGAATTCAGACCAATAGAGATGTTGACTTTTTTTAATGACTTATTTGTACAAGAATAATAATGCATCACGATTAATGTTGTTGCTTATCATTGACAAATTCAAGACTGTAATATATTTATATACATATATTTTATAGATACAGAAACTGGCATTTAACCCTCTGGTGCTCTTCGGTCATTTTGTTATTTTTAGAATTATTTACTTCATCAGAATGGTGTGAAACTTGGTGTAGGTTTTGACCTTTGCTTTGTGAACACACACACACACACACACACACACACACACACACACAAACAGAGACACAGACACACACACAGACACAGACACACAGACACACACACAGACACACTCACACACACACACACACACAGACACACACACACACAGACACACACACACACACACACACACACACACACACACACACACACACACACACAGACAGACACTCACACACACACACACACACACACACACACACACACACACACACACACACACACACACACAGACACACACACACACACACACACACACACACACTCACACAGACAGACACTCACACACACACACACACACACACACACACACACACAGACAGACACACACACACACACACACACACACACAGACACACACACACACACACACACACACACAGACCCTAGACACAGACATTAATCGTACTCGATTCTTAAACTTAATTGTCAACAACTAGTTTACTAAGTATTATTTATGTTTTGAGTCATAGCTAATAGTGAGAATTGGACTCTAATATAAAGTGTGACCAGAATAATTGATGCAGTTATTTATTATTTATTTGAAATAATACAAATAAAAACATTTCATGTCTATCCTTGTATCAATAATTGAAATTAAATCGAATTTAGAAAGTAATTAGTCATAAGTAATACTTTTTGAAAAGAGTAATTTGTACAGTAATCTAATTACACTGTTGAGGATGTAATTAGTAACTAGTAATTACATTTTTTTTTGAGTAACTTACCCAACACTGTTTAGAATAAGACTTAAATATGTGTATAAAAAAAATAAAAAATAAATAAATATTGATTTAATACATACTAACAAACCAATATCCCTGTAATATTAAGATTAATAACCAACTATTTGGACACTTAAGAGTTATCAATATTCTTATTAACTCACCGAAGTAATTAAAGTGAGAAGGGTGCATTAAAAGCATGCATTTAAGATTAGACTTGTATTGTATATAAATGCTCCACAGTCTATACACAGCATTACATAAGAAGAGACTGTAATTAGAGCGTAACTGTACTTTTTCAAAGGAAATGTAATTAAATCACAGTAACTAATTACTGTCTCTATACAGGATCATGGAGAGAAAGTTGACCCACATCACTCGTGCATGTAAGACTGCGCTGGTTCTGGAAAGTCCAGGGTAAAACCACAGACGGTTACGGGTTCACTTCTTGACATCAGGAACACACTTAGTATAAACGCTGGCTCAAATGATGCCGAACGCAAACTTTCACTGAAGAGGGAAGTACACATGTGCTTGTTTTCACTTGCGCTATGATATCTGAATATGAAGGGGAAATGTTTTCGAGTCAAACTGAGACTCATTATACTACATCATACAGACGAGATCATCTCTAGACTCGTCTAAACCTTCCCGAAACTACTAGCATCTTTCACAACAACGATCAGTTTGGACTCTTAGCTACGGGGAACGTTTTTGAGATGTTTAGTCCAGACTGTGTGTAGACCGGGGCTAGTTGTCACGTAGAGGCTTTGACTTATATTACGCAATTGTATGTAATATGTAATGCAATTAATAACAAAAATGCTTGTTCTGTCTAGATGTAGTTTTGTGTGTTGGTTTAAAACTTCACAAATATGTGAATTCCTTTAAAAAAAATTAAAAAAATTATTAGTATTACTGTACATGTAAAAAAAAATATATATATAATTATTATATAACAGAATTCTGTACTATAAATAAAATACATTTACAAAAATATATAATTAATATGTTATTATTATACATTTTTGAACAAATATTATAAATAAAAAATATTATAATAACAAACTTCTGGCCTTTAAATAAAAAATGTATTATAAAAATGTAAAATGTTATAGTATTATTATTATTACTACACATTAATAATACAAATATTACCAGAAGTCTGTCCTTTAAATAAAATATATATATATTAAAAAAAAATCATTATTATTATCATATATACATTGCAAAAAATTACAAATATTAAATTATCGTATTAAAATAATTATGTCCTTTAAATGAAATACATTTACAAACATATACAATTTAAAACTAATACGTTGTTATTATACATTATTGTAAAAATATTATAATAAAATTCTGTCCTTTAAATAAAAATAACATTTTTATTATTAAAATATTAATATAAAAATATTATTAATATTACACATTAATGTAAAACATTATAAATAAAAACATTACCAGAATTATGTCTTTTAAATAAAATATATTTCTGAAAAATACAATTTTAATTATTATTTTTATCATAGACATTTTGTTTTTACAAATATTTACAATAATATAAATTATTGTATTAACAGAATTATGTCCTTTAAATACAATTAATTGACAAAAATATAACATTTTAAATTAATGTTATTATTATACATTAATATAAAAATACTATAAATTAAAGTTGTTGTATTAACAAACTTTTGTCCTTTAAATAAAAATACATGTATAAAAATTAAAATTTTAAAAAAATATTATTATTATTAATACTACACATTAATGTAAAATATTATAAATAAAAATATTACCAAAATTCCATCCTTTAAATAAAAATACATTTCTGAAAAATATTATTTTTAATTATTATTATTAATGTCAGGGTGGAAAGATGAGGCGAGCACTCAAGATGCAGGAAATATGGGCTCTTTATTAATAAAACTAAATAACAACAAAAACTACCCCAGGGAGGGGGGGGGGGCATGCATGCCATGACAACAGTGTCCTCTGGTGGCCATCCTGAGCACAACAGCTGAAGACTGTGACAATCATATATACATTAATACAAACAGAAATTACAAATATAAATTATTGTATTAACAGAATTCAGTCCTAAATAAATTATTATACATTATTCTTATTATTATACATTAATGTAAAATAATACAAATAAAATATATTCTATTTATTATTATAAAATAATTGTCTGTTAAACATAAATACATTCTAAATCCTTATGTATATAAAATCAAATCAACATTTATTTATATAGCACGTTAAAAAAAACAACACTAGTTGACCAAAGTGCTTATCATATAAAAAATAGACACAAGACACAACAATATCCATCACTGAGCAATGTCCTAACAGCTATATGCCACAGAGTAAAGGTGTGTTTTCAACATTAATTAAAAGCAATCTAATGAGTAGTGATCGACCGATATTGAGCTTTTATTACCGATACGATTATTTGCATGTTTATGTACCCGATAACCGATATGCAGAACCGATATTATTTACTGTTATAAACAGAGTGAAGTCCATTCTTCACTTTCAGTCGTCTTAACAACAAACAACTGTTGAAAATTAACATACTTTCATGTAAAATTTTATCTTCATATAACAACATTTTATTTATAAAAAGCATCATCAGCAACACTGATATGAACAATAAGCAAAAGACTGTTTTCAAATGGAGAAAATAAAGGACAGAAGTCATATCAACTTCATGTTAAACTACAGTTTTAGGTTTATAATCTGTTTAATAGACTAAAGAGTGAAGAATAATTCACTGAATAATATTCTCTGGAATATTGAAATAAGATATAACACACAAAACATCATTTAAGTGCTAGTATTAATAGAATATAATAGTACTAGTATTAATAGAATAGGTAAGTGCTAGTATTAATAGAATAGGTAAGTGCTAGTATTAATAGAATATAATAGTACTAGTATTAATAGAATAGGTAAGTGCTAGTATTAATAGAATAGGTAAGTACTAGTATTAATAGAATATAATATTTAAGTGCTAGTATTAATAGAATAGAACAGTACTAGTATTAATAGAATATAATATTTAAGTGCTAGTATTAATAGAATAGGTAAGTGCTAGTATAATAGGTAAGTACTAGTATTAATAGAATATAATATTTAAGTGCTAGTATTAATAGAATAGTACTAGTATTAAAAGCATAGAATATTTAAGTGCTAGTATTAATAGAATAGGTAAGTGCTAGTATTAATAGAATATAATATGTAAGTGCTAGTATTAATAGAACAGAATAGGTAAGTGCTAGTATTAATAGAATATAATAGGTAAGTGCTAGTATTAATAGAACAGAATAGATAAGTGCTAGTATTAATAGAACAGAATAGGTAAGTGCTAGTATTAATAGAATATAATAGGTAAGTGCTAGTATTAATAGAACAGAATAGGTAAGTGCTAGTATTAATAGAATAGAATAGGTAAGTGCTAGTATTAATAGAATATAATAGGTAAGTGCTAGTATTAATAGAACAGAATAGGTAAGTGCTAGTATTAATAGAATATAATAGGTAAGTGCTAGTATTAATAGAACAGAATATGTAAGTGCTAGTATTAATAGAATAGAATAGGTAAGTGCTAGTATTAATAGAATATAATAGGTAAGTGCTAGTATTAATAGAACAGAATAGGTAAGTGCTAGTATTAATAGAACAGAATAGGTAAGTGCTAGTATTAATAGAACAGAATAGGTAAGTGCTAGTATTAATAGAATATAATCGGTAAGTGCTAGTATTAATAGAACAGAATAGGTAAGTGCTAGTATTAATAGAACAGAATAGGTAAGTGCTAGTATTAATAGAACAGAATAGGTAACTGCTAGTATTAATAGAATATAATAGGTAAGTGCTAGTATTAATAGAATATAATAGGTAAGTGCTAGTATTAATAGAACAGAATAGGTAAGTGCTAGTATTAATAGAATATAATAGGAAAGTGCTAGTATTAATAGAACAGAATAGGTAAGTGCTAGTATTAATAGAACAGAATAGGTAAGTGCTAGTATTAATAGAACAGAATAGGTAAGTGCTAGTATTAATAGAATAGAATAGGTAAGTGCTAGTATTAATAGAACAGAATAGGTAAGTACTAGTATTAATAGAACAGAATAGGTAAGTACTAGTATTAATAGAACAGAATAGGTAAGTGCTAGTATTAATAGAACAGAATAGGTAAGTGCTAGTATTAATAGAATAGAATAGGTAACTGCTAGTATTAATAGAACAGAATAGATAAGTGCTAGTATTAATAGAACAGAATAGGTAAGTGCTAGTATTAATAGAATAGAATAGGTAACTGCTAGTATTAATAGAACAGAATAGGTAAGTGCTAGTATTAATAGAACAGAATAGGTAAGTGCTAGTATTAATAGAATAGAATAGGTAACTGCTAGTATTAATAGAACAGAATAGGTAAGTGCTAGTATTAATAGAACAGAATAGGTAAGTGCTAGTATTAATAGAATAGAATAGGTAACTGCTAGTATTAATAGAACAGAATAGGTAAGTGCTAGTATTAATAGAACAGAATAGGTAACTGCTAGTATTAATAGAATATAATATGTAAGTGCTAGTATTAATAGAACAGAATAGGTAAGTGCTAGTATTAATAGAACAGAATAGGTAACTGCTAGTATTAATAGAATATAATAGGTAAGTGCTAGTATTAATAGAACAGAATAGGAAAGTGCTAGTATTAATAGAATAGAATAGGTAAGTGCTAGTATTAATAGAATATAATAGGTAAGTGCTAGTATTAATAGAACAGAATAGGTAAGTGCTAGTATTAATAGAATATAATAGGTAAGTGCTAGTATTAATAGAACAGAATAGGTAAGTGCTAGTATTAATAGAACAGAATAGGTAACTGCTAGTATTAATAGAATATAATAGGTAAGTGCTAGTATTAATAGAACAGAATAGGTAAGTGCTAGTATTAATAGAATAGAATAGGTAAGTGCTAGTATTAATAGAATATAATAGGTAAGTGCTAGTATTAATAGAACAGAATAGGCAAGTGCTAGTATTAATAGAACAGAATAGGTAAGTGCTAGTATTAATAGAATATAATAGGTAAGTGCTAGTATTAATAGAATATAATAGGTAAGTGCTAGTATTAATAGAATATAATAGGTAAGTGCTAGTATTAATAGAATATAATAGGTAAGTGCTAGTATTAATAGAATATAATAGGTAAGTGCTAGTATTAATAGAATATAATATGTAAGTGCTAGTATTAATAGAATAGAATAGGTAAGTGCTAGTATTAATAGAATATAATAGGTAAGTGCTAGTATTAATAGAACAGAATAGGTAAGTGCTAGTATTAATAGAATAGAATAGGTAAGTGCTAGTATTAATAGAATATAATAGGTAAGTGCTAGTATTAATAGAACAGAATAGGTAACTGCTAGTATTAATAGAATATAATAGGTAAGTGCTAGTATTAATAGAACAGAATAGGTAAGTGCTAGTATTAATAGAACAGAATAGGTAAGTGCTAGTATTAATAGAACAGAATAGGTAAGTGCTAGTATTAATAGAACAGAATAGGTAAGTGCTAGTATTAATAGAACAGAATATGTAACTGCTAGTATTAATAGAACAGAATAGGTAAGTGCTAGTATTAATAGAACAGAATAGGTAACTGCTAGTATTAATAGAACAGAATAGGTAACTGCTAGTATTAATAGAACAGAATAGGTAAGTGCTAGTATTAATAGAACAGAATAGGTAACTGCTAGTATTAATAGAATATAATAGGTAACTGCTAGTATTAATAGAACAGAATAGGTAAGTGCTAGTATTAATAGAACAGAATAGGTAACTGCTAGTATTAATAGAACAGAATAGGTAAGTGCTAGTATTAATAGAACAGAATAGGTAAGTGCTAGTATTAATAGAACAGAATAGGTAACTGCTAGTATTAATAGAATAGAATAGGTAACTGCTAGTATTAATAGAACAGAATAGGTAAGTGCTAGTATTAATAGAACAGAATATGTAAGTACTAGTATTAATAGAATAGAATAGGTAACTGCTAGTATTAATAGAACAGAATAGGTAAGTGCTAGTATTAATAGAACAGAATAGGTAACTGCTAGTATTAATAGAACAGAATATGTAAGTACTAGTATTAATAGAACAGAATAGGTAAGTGCTAGTATTAATAGAATAGAATAGGTAACTGCTAGTATTAATAGAACAGAATAGGTAAGTGCTAGTATTAATAGAACAGAATAGGTAAGTGCTAGTATTAATAGAATAGAATAGGTAAGTGCTAGTATTAATAGAACAGAATAGGTAAGTGCTAGTATTAATAGAATAGAATAGGTAAGTGCTAGTATTAATAGAATATAATAGGTAAGTGCTAGTATTAATAGAACAGAATAGGTAAGTGCTAGTATTAATAGAACAGAATAGGTAACTGCTAGTATTAATAGAATATAATAGGTAAGTGCTAGTATTAATAGAACAGAATAGGTAAGTGCTAGTATTAATAGAATAGAATAGGTAAGTGCTAGTATTAATAGAATATAATAGGTAAGTGCTAGTATTAATAGAACAGAATAGGTAAGTGCTAGTATTAATAGAATAGGTAAGTGCTAGTATTAATAGAATAGGTAAGTGCTAGTATTAATAGAATATAATAGGTAAGTGCTAGTATTAATAGAATATAATAGGTAAGTGCTAGTATTAATAGAATATAATAGGTAAGTGCTAGTATTAATAGAATATAATATGTAAGTGCTAGTATTAATAGAATAGAATAGGTAAGTGCTAGTATTAATAGAATATAATAGGTAAGTGCTAGTATTAATAGAACAGAATAGGTAAGTGCTAGTATTAATAGAACAGAATAGGTAAGTGCTAGTATTAATAGAACAGAATAGGTAAGTGCTAGTATTAATAGAACAGAATAGGTAACTGCTAGTATTAATAGAACAGAATAGGTAAGTGCTAGTATTAATAGAACAGAATAGGTAACTGCTAGTATTAATAGAACAGAATAGGTAACTGCTAGTATTAATAGAACAGAATAGGTAAGTGCTAGTATTAATAAAACAGAATAGGTAACTGCTAGTATTAATAGAATATAATAGGTAACTGCTAGTATTAATAGAACAGAATAGGTAAGTGCTAGTATTAATAGAACAGAATAGGTAACTGCTAGTATTAATAGAACAGAATAGGTAAGTGCTAGTATTAATAGAACAGAATAGGTAACTGCTAGTATTAATAGAACATAATAGGTAAGTGCTAGTATTAATAGAACAGAATAGGTAAGTGCTAGTATTAATAGAATAGAATAGGTAAGTGCTAGTATTAATAGAATATAATAGGTAAGTGCTAGTATTAATAGAACAGAATAGGCAAGTGCTAGTATTAATAGAACAGAATAGGTAAGTGCTAGTATTAATAGAATATAATAGGTAAGTGCTAGTATTAATAGAATATAATAGGTAAGTGCTAGTATTAATAGAATATAATAGGTAAGTGCTAGTATTAATAGAATATAATAGGTAAGTGCTAGTATTAATAGAATATAATAGGTAAGTGCTAGTATTAATAGAATATAATATGTAAGTGCTAGTATTAATAGAATAGAATAGGTAAGTGCTAGTATTAATAGAATATAATAGGTAAGTGCTAGTATTAATAGAACAGAATAGGTAAGTGCTAGTATTAATAGAATATAATAGGTAAGTGCTAGTATTAATAGAACAGAATAGGTAAGTGCTAGTATTAATAGAACAGAATAGGTAAGTGCTAGTATTAATAGAATATAATAGGTAACTGCTAGTATTAATAGAACAGAATAGGTAACTGCTAGTATTAATAGAATATAATAGGTAAGTGCTAGTATTAATAGAACAGAATAGGTAAGTGCTAGTATTAATAGAACAGAATAGGTAAGTGCTAGTATTAATAGAACAGAATAGGTAAGTGCTAGTATTAATAGAACAGAATAGGTAAGTGCTAGTATTAATAGAACAGAATAGGTAACTGCTAGTATTAATAGAACAGAATAGGTAACTGCTAGTATTAATAGAACAGAATAGGTAACTGCTAGTATTAATAGAACAGAATAGGTAACTGCTAGTATTAATAGAACAGAATAGGTAAGTGCTAGTATTAATAGAACAGAATAGGTAACTGCTAGTATTAATAGAATATAATAGGTAACTGCTAGTATTAATAGAACAGAATAGGTAAGTGCTAGTATTAATAGAACAGAATAGGTAACTGCTAGTATTAATAGAACAGAATAGGTAAGTGCTAGTATTAATAGAACAGAATAGGTAAGTGCTAGTATTAATAGAACAGAATAGGTAACTGCTAGTATTAATAGAATAGAATAGGTAACTGCTAGTATTAATAGAACAGAATAGGTAAGTGCTAGTATTAATAGAACAGAATATGTAAGTACTAGTATTAATAGAATAGAATAGGTAACTGCTAGTATTAATAGAACAGAATAGGTAAGTGCTAGTATTAATAGAAAAGAATAGGTAACTGCTAGTATTAATAGAACAGAATATGTAAGTACTAGTATTAATAGAACAGAATAGGTAAGTGCTAGTATTAATAGAATAGAATAGGTAACTGCTAGTATTAATAGAACAGAATAGGTAAGTGCTAGTATTAATAGAACAGAATAGGTAAGTACTAGTATTAATAGAATAGGTAAGTACTAGTATTAACAGAAAAGAATAGGTAAGTGCTAGTATTAATAGTATAGAATAGGTAAGTGTTAGTATTAATAGAATATAATAGGTAAGTACTAGTATTAATATAATAGAATATGCAAGTACTAGTATTAACAGAATAGAATAGGTAAGTGCTAGTATTAATAGAATAGAATAGGTAAGTGCTAGTATTAATAGAATAGAATAGGTAAGTGCTAGTATTAATAGAATAGAATAGGTAAGTGCTAGTATTAATAGAATAGGTAAGTGCTAGTATTAATATAATAGAATAGGTAAGTGCTAGTATTAATAGAATAGGTAAGTGCTAGTATTAATAGAATAGGTAAGTGCTAGTATTAATAGAATAGAATAGGTAAGTGCTAGTATTAATAGAATAGGTAAGTGCTAGTATTAATAGAATAGAATAGTTAAGTGCTAGTATTAATAGAATAGAATATGTAAGTGCTAGTATTAATAGAATAGAATAGGTAGTAGTTAATAATAGAATATAATAGGTAAGTGCTAGTATTAATAGAACAGATAATAGGTAAGTGCTAGTATTAATAGAACAGAATAGGTAAGTGCTAGTATTAATAGAACAGAATAGGTAACTGCTAGTATTAATAGAACAGAATAGGTAACTGCTAGTATTAATAGAACAGAATAGGTAAGTGCTAGTATTAATAGAACAGAATAGGTAACTGCTAGTATTAATAGAACAGAATAGGTAACTGCTAGTATTAATAGAACAGAATAGGTAACTGCTAGTATTAATAGAACAGAATAGGTAAGTGCTAGTATTAATAGAAACAGAATAGGTAACTGCTAGTATTAATAGAACAGAATAGGTAACTGCTAGTATTAATAGAACAGAATAGGTAAGTGCTAGTATTAATAGAACAGAATAGGTAACTGCTAGTATTAATAGAACAGAATAGGTAAGTGCTAGTATTAATAGAACAGAATAGGTAAGTGCTAGTATTAATAGAACAGAATAGGTAACTGCTAGTATTAATAGAACATTAATAGGTAACTGCTAGTATTAATAGAACAGAATAGGTAAGTGCTACTAGCTAGTATTAATAGAACAGAATAGGTAAGTGCTAGTATTAATAGAACAGAATAGGTAAGTACTGCTAGTATTAATAGAACAGAATAGGTAAGTAATTAGAATAGAATAGGTAACTGCTAGTATTAATAGAACAGAATAGGTAAGTGCTAGTATTAATAGAACAGAATAGGTAACTGCTAGTATTAATAGAACAGAATAGGTAAGTGCTAGTATTAATAGAACAGAATAGGTAAGTGCTAGTATTAATAGAATAGAATAGGTAACTGCTAGTATTAATAGAACAGAATAGGTAAGTGCTAGTATTAATAGAACAGAATATGTAAGTACTAGTATTAATAGAACAGAATAGGTAAGTGCTAGTATTAATAGAACAGAATAGGTAACTGCTAGTATTAATAGAACAGAATAGGTAAGTGCTAGTATTAATAGAATAGAATAGGTAACTGCTAGTATTAATAGAACAGAATAGGTAAGTGCTAGTATTAATAGAACAGAATAGGTAAGTGCTAGTATTAATAGAATAGAATAGGTAACTGCTAGTATTAATAGAACAGAATAGATAAGTGCTAGTATTAATAGAACAGAATAGGTAACTGCTAGTATTAATAGAACAGAATAGGTAATTAATAGAACAGAATAGGTAAGTGCTAGTATTAATAGAACAGAATAGGTAAGTGCTAGTATTTAATAGAATAGAATAGGTAACTGCTAGTATTAATAGAACAGAATAGGTAAGTGCTAGTATTAATAGAACAGAATATGTAAGTACTAGTATTAATAGAATAGACTGCTAGTATTAATAGAACAGAATAGGTAAGTGCTAGTATTAATAGAACAGAATAGGTAACTGCTAGTATTAATAGAACAGAATATGTAAGTACTAGTATTAATAGTAAGTTAAATAGAATAGGCTAGTATTAATAGAACAGAATAGGTAAGTGCTAGTATTAATAGAACAGAATATGTAAGTACTAGTATTAATAGAACAGAATAGGTAAGTGCTAGTATTAATAGAACAGAATAGGTAAGTGCTAGTATTAATAGAATAGAATAGGTAACTGCTAGTATTAATAGAACAGAATAGGTAAGTGCTAGTATTAATAGAACAGAATATGTAAGTACTAGTATTAATAGAATAGGTAACTGCTAGTATTAATAGAATATAATACAAAATACAAAAATATTTTTTCACAAATGAATAAATTATTATTAAACATTAATGTAAAAATATTACAAATAAAAAATTATATTAACAGAATTCTGTCCTTTAAATCAAATAAATGTACAAAAATGTATACATTATTATTAAACATTAATGTAAAAATATTACAAGTAAAAATTATTATATTAACATAATTCTGTCCTTTAAGTAAAATTTAATTTTGAAACTAGCGGCTCAATTAAACGATTAATATGGTTTAATATAAAAAGTAACAGAAATACACACAGCACTGCAATTTAACACAGTAATAACCATAACCACATCCACCTAAACAATATCTCATATCTCTCTTCGTACCCAGAACAGCATTAATGCAGGCCATTATGTGACCATGCACCACAAAACCAGCTCCATTTGTATCTGAACGCTGAATAAATAATATCTCCATTGATGTATGGTTTGGACAATATTTGTAAATCTGGAATCTGAGGGTGCAAAAACATCTGAATATTGAGAAAATCATCTTTAAAGTTGTTCAAATGAAGTTCTTAGCAATGCATATTAATAATCAAAAATTATGTTTTGATATATTTATGGTACAAAATATCTTCATGGAACATGATCTTATTATCTAATGATTTTTGGCATCAAATAAAAATGTATTGTTGGCTATTTCTATAAATAAAGCTGTGCTGCTTATGACTGCGTCTGTGCTGCAGGCTCACAAATATACTTAGTTTGGAAACACAAATATAAATGATGTGAGAACACAGAAGAACTCAATTCTCACAAAAAGTGAGACAAAGCCACAGGAGTTTGATGCTATCAGTCAAACCAACACATCTAAAACTCGCTGAGTCTGACTCGTGGTTGATTGGAGGAAGTTTCCGTCGTACAGAGCTCACGATGTCTCAAGGAGTGCTGTGATGCAACACACACTTCAACACTTATGACACACGGACAGAACGCAGACAAGCCTCTGCTCGTTCGAGAGCAAGCGACACCTGATTAATGAGACCGCACTGCTTTAATCGTGTCCGCTAAGGTAAGAAGCACTGCTGGTATTGCTTATAGTTAGGCTTATGGGGTTGTATTTTCTTCTCTTTGATTCCTCTGATTATGTGTCTTGCTGAAGAGAGTTGTGGTATAATCAGAAAAAATGTGAAATTAACTTTAACAGAAATAAAATTTACAAAAAAAGAAATTACATCTATATTAAGTTTTATATTACAAGAAAATGACAAAAACACAACAAAAATTACTAAAACTTTAATACAAAAAAAATTATAATAATTGTATTAAAAATAATATATATATAAAAAAAATCAGAAAAAAATAAATTTAATTATTTGAAATTAACTTTAACAGAAATAAAATGTAAAAAAAAAAGATTACTGAAACAAAATTAAATCTATATTAAGTTTTATATTACAAGAAAATTATGAAAAAACACAACAAAAATTACTAAAACTTTAATACTAAAAAATGTAATAATAGTTGTATTAAAAATAATATATATATAAAAAATCTTTTTTTTTTTTTTATTATTTGAAATTAACTTTAACAGAAAATGTAAAGAAAAAAGTTAAATTATTTAAAGAATTTGTCAAGACAACAAAACGTAATAAATAAAAATAATAAAACGAATTAACTTAAACAAAATTACAACTATATTAAGTTTTATATTACAAGAAAATGACAAAAACACAACAAAGACTACTAAAACTTTAATAAAAAATAAAATAACGCTAACTAAAATCAGAAAAAAATACAATTTAATAATTTGAAACGAACTTTAACAGAAATAAATATTTTTAAAAAGTCAAATTTAATTATTTAAATTTTTTGTCGAGACAACAAAAAGTAAAAAATAATACAATTAATCAACTGAAACAAAATTAAAACTATATTAGGTTTTATATTACAAGAAAATGACAAAACACAACAAAAATGACTAAAACTTTCATTAAAAACAAAATCAAATTCTAGCTTACTAAAATCAGAAAAGTTACAATTTAATTATTTGAAATGAACTTTAACAGAAATAAAAGGTAAAAAAAGTAAATTCAATGATTTAAAAAATGTTGTCGAGACAACAAAACGTTATAAATACAAATAAATAAATAAATTGTAAAATAAATTAACTGCAACAAAATAAAAACTATATTCAGTTTTATATTACAAGAAAATGACAAAAACACAACAAAGAATATTAACAATTTAATTAAAAATAAAATGAAAATTATAGCAAACTAAAATCAGAAAAAATAAAATGTCATTATTTTTAAATTAACTTTAACAGAAATAAAATGTAAGGGAAAAAAAGTAAATAAAATTATTTTAATTGTTTTGTCGAGACGTAAAACAACGAAACGTAATAAATAAAAAATAAATAATAAAATAAATTAACTGAAACAAAATAAAAACTATATTCAGTTTCATATTACAAGAAAATGACAAAAACACAACATAATTTACTAAAACTTTAATTAAAAATAAACATTAAAGCAAACTAAAAAAAGAAAAGTCATTATTTTGATTGAAACTTAAAGAAAATAAAATGCAAAGAAAGAAAATAAAATACTATAAAAATAATAAAAAAAGAAACAACTAAAGACCAACATAAAAAAATATGCTATAAAAAACACAAAATGTACTAAAACATCCAGTAAAAATTAAATTACAAATTAATTATATTTGTTTTAAACTATAATAGTATCTTAACCACGTTTACATGTGCAAACACTACTCATATGTTCTTCAAAATAAATACAATAATTAAATAAAACTGCAATTAAGTATAATTTAAAAAAAGACCTCAAATGAGCCGTGATCAAGACCTGCGTTTTCTGAACTGCCTCTTATCATACGCAATAAACAAATTGCG
The DNA here is from genome assembly GCA_027474115.1 of Schizopygopsis malacanthus. Lineage (NCBI taxonomy): Eukaryota > Metazoa > Chordata > Actinopteri > Cypriniformes > Cyprinidae > Schizopygopsis > Schizopygopsis malacanthus. Next base: position 41,540,459 of record CM049871.1, read on the forward strand.
CTATTAGCAAACTATATATAGATTGTAGTTGCATGCTGTCCTTTAATATTGCAATCAAACGGAAAGGCAACGAGTGAAGCTTAAGTCCTCCCACTGATGTGTTAAAGCACAGAAACACTCCCTCTGAGAGCTTCTCCACTCAGCATCTCACTCACGAAGCTGTCAGATCTCCGACTCGGTGCACGCAAGTCAACCAGAGCCTCGTCAGAAGGTAAGACGCGCTCCTAAATCTCAACTATAACCGATCTGCCAGACCCTCTGAGAGATCAATAACATCAGAGATCAGAGAGTTGAACAGTGGAAGCGCTCTCGTGGAGCAAGCGTGCTGTAGATGAGCAGCGCTCTAGGTGTGTTTGCATGCCAGGAATGCATTGTGGATGTGTGTTAACAGGTTGTGAACGGCTAATGCTACGCCTTCAGGTGATAAAGAGAACATTCCTGCGACTCGCTGAACATGCACGGCATCACGTCGCATGACTCGAGCGCACTAATGAGGTATTCTGGTATCAAAAGAGACCCCAAGCAGGTCTCGTCCGGCTCTAAATAAGGGATTTTATGCCTGTATTCTGTAGTTATAATTGTGCATTGCATCATACGGTTTGCAGATTCATGTTTGGAGCTCGAATGCTGCGATTGCGCAACTTTAACATTTAAAGGGCCAGTGCATTTTAAATTAAATTAAGTTAGTTATTCACCAAGTTCGCTTGAACACAAAAGCAGTTACTCTAAACAATATTGGTAACCAAACACTTGAGCGTACTTTCACCATCCTAAGCATACTTAAAATCCATATCACTTAAGTGCTATTAAATAATAATTCAACTTAAGCATGCATTGTTTAATACTATGCCTAAAATGTATGTGTTTTAATGTGATGAGGATTTGTGTATAACATCAGTCTTTAAATGCACAATCAAATATACTTAAGTATATAATTACTTGGACTAATTACGCACAATTAAAGTGCCTCAGGTACAAAATGAGTTGAGTATAGAAGTTTAGCATGCTGAAAGTAAACTGCAGGGTATTTTTAATATGCACATAAATGTATTTGTGGTATACTTAGCACAAAATATATGCATTTCAAACATTTGCAGCATAGCCATTGACTTTTATTATATTATTACTCTATACTATGATCTACGAGTAACTATTTGGCTACCTAAATACTCCAAAATGTCTTGTTTTGTTAAGAGGTTTGAGCACATCACTTGGAGAACTAGTACTGTTGCTTATTATTTTAACATGTCGCCATTTTAATCTGTGGGCGGTTGCATGGACAGCTTGTCTGTACAAGTTCTTTAATAGCTTTATAATCAGTTATATGCATGATGTAGACTGGCCTAATGTGGAACCCTAACTAGTTAACTGCTCAAACTCGAAGTTAAGTCTTAAAGGGACAGTTCGCCCAAAAATGAACCTTTGTTATCATTTACTCACACTTACCTGTATGAGTTTCTTTCATATGTTAAACATTTATTTGAACCAAAATGGGAAAAAAAACAGCAAGTGATGATTACATGTGTCAAAAAAAACATATTTTGTGTTGAGCAGATGAAAGAAACTCATATTCGTGCGAGTTAATGATAGAACTGTCATTTTTGGGTGAACTGTCCCTTTAACATTGTGGTTGTGTTTATGAAGCCGCACAATCTTTTTACAATCTCTCTTTTCAGTAGTAGAAGTGTAGAAGTGTCAGCTACTTTCGTGCAAGAAATGAGTTACGAAATATACAAGCGTGGCATTCATATAACTATATAAATATTACTATTAAAAAAAGGCTACACTGTAGTATTACGACCAATTCTCAGAATTAACTAGTTGCTTATAAACATGCCTAGTATTATCCTATTGGCTGTTTATTAGGGGTGAAGTCAGCTAAAATGGGCCATCAGGTAAAATGGGTCATCAGGTAAAATGGGACATCAGGTAAAATGGGTCATCAGGTAAAATGGGACATCAGGTAAAATGGGTCATCAGGTAAAATGGGACATCAGGTAAAATGGGTCATCAGGTAAAATGGGACATCAGGTAAAATGGGACATCAGGTAAAATGGGACATAAGGTAAAATGGGTCATCAGGTAAAATGGGACATCAGGGTAAAATGGGACATCAGGTAAAATGGGACATCAAAATGGGTCATCAGGTAAAATGGGACATAAGGTAAAATGGGACAGGTAAAATGGGTCAGGTAAAATGGGACATAAGGTAAAATGGGTCATCAGGTAAAATGGGACATCAGGTAAAATGGGTCATCAGGTAAAATGGGACATCAGGTAAAATGGGACATAAGGTAAAATGGGACATCAGGTAAAATGGGACATCGGGTAAAATGGGCCATCAGGTAAAATGGGTCATCGGGTAAAATGGGTCATCAGGTAAAATGGGACATCAGGTAAAATGGGACATAAGGTAAAATGGGACATCGGGTAAAATGGGTCATCAGGTAAAATGGGTCATCAGGTAAAATGGGACATAAGGTAAAATGGGTAAAAAATGGGTCATCAGGTAAAATGGGACATAAGGTAAAATGGGACAAGGTAAAATGGGTCATCAGGTAAAATGGGACATAAGGTAAAATGGGTCATAAGGTAAAATGGGTCATCAGGTAAAATGGGACATAAGGTAAAATGGGTCATCAGGTAAAATGGGTCATCAGGTAAAATGGGACATAAGGTAAAATGGGTCATCAGGTAAAATGGGACATCAGGTAAAATGGGACATCAGGTAAAATGGGTCATCAGGTAAAATGGGTCATCAGGTAAAATGGGTCATCAGGTAAAATGGGTCATCAGGTAAAATGGGTCATCAGGTAAAATGGGACATAAGGTAAAATGGGACATAAGGTAAAATGGGTCATCAGGTAAAATGGGACAAGGTAAAATGGGTCATCAGGTAAAATGGGCCAAATAAGGTTATATACACATTAGATGTTGTGTCTTGTTTCCACCCAAAATATCTAATAATAAATTATCTTAGTGTTGTTCTCTTTTCATATCATCAAGAAGGATTTTCTAGAGAAGTAGAAACTATTGTCTTGTTTTTAGAAAAAACAAGTCAAATTAAGTGAGTTTTTGCTTGTAACATGCAAAATAATCGTGTTTTCTGTTTTAAATAACATTACATTACTTACCCCATTGCAGACTAAAGCAATTATAAGTAAGCTTACCAACAAAGCAAAGTTTTATGAACAATGTTTTGACATGCTCTTTCAAATACCCCAAAAAAGTTTAGTTTATAAAAGAAACAGATTTTTTGTGGAAAAAATTAGTCATTTAAGGTAGAAATGTCTAATTAAGCAAAAATGGGCCAAAATTTTCAGCTAAACATAGACACACTTTTAGACAGAATTAAGGGGGGGGGGGGGGGGGGGGGGGGGGGTAAGTTTATAGGCCTACTGTAGATATGTATCCATACACAATCATTAGGAGTCTTTAATAAAAATACAAGCATACACAAATGCACGCAAAAGACAGAAACACACACCTGTACAACACCATTGTTTACAGTTTTTATAATTAAATATTAATTCATTTCTATTTAATGAAATACATTTATGTGTTGCAATGGCACACTAAAGACAATAGTATTTACTTTATTATAATACAATTATTTAATTACCAGTGTTGTTCTCTTTTCATATCGGCCCATTTTACCTGAATGTTGCGCCGTAGCTCAAGAAGGAACCTGCTGATACTCCAACTAAACTTTTATACTTTTTCACCTTTAAAAAATATATTTAAGAGACCCATGCTAATTTATAAGAATATCATTAAATCTCATGCATAGCTTATTTGATGTTATAAGTAATTTACCAAACCGTGGCCCACTTTAGCTGACTTGGAAGAATTTATTCTAAATTACCATATTTTACATCCCTAATCATACCAATACCTAAACTTAACAACTACCTTATTATTAATAAGCAGCAAATTAGGAGTTTAGTGAAGCAAATTGCATATCTAATGGCTTGTTAATAGCAAGGACTGGACTTTAATATAAAGTGACCAAAAACATTTATTGTTTACATTTACATAAATCGTCCCGGTAAAATCATAGGACTTTATTGAATAAAAATGTCAGCTTCTTGCAGAAGTCGATCTTGCCTTTCAGCAGAAATGCATGCATGTCCAATATGACCTCTGGTGCCCTAAAGTGTGTTTTTATTCATATAGTACTACTTTAAACAATGCAGGAAGTATTGTGACAAGACCATTCTTGATTTCATTGAAAACCAAGTGTTTCAAAATACTTCTGAAAAGAGGAAACGGCACACAACTTCCTTCATTGTATGACCAGAGAACACACAGATGTGTTTCTCAAGCATAACCAAATGCTTTTCATGAACATGCGTTGTGTGTTTGGGAGCAGATTGCACATATGAACCAGCGTTAATATCACTGCCGAAAAATATGCATCATAATTTATGCCAACGACATTTTTGCACAGATGATATTTCGAAGGTCCTTTAATAGAGAATATGAAAATAAACATCTCATTTTTGATTCGCTCGTTGACTCGTGTTGTCAAAAACTAGTATTTTAGTCCACAAACTATGACTAAAACCAACTAGTCTGATGTGAATTTGTCACTGTGTGTCCACAGAGTACCAATGTCTACCCCAGCACCAACCCCCTGGAACCACACCAACTCCACCGTGTACCCTAGCGAGGGCATACGTGTGCTGCAGATGGCGGTGACCGTGCTGATCTTCATCGTTGGCGTCTCTCTGAACGCTCTGGTGGTTTGGGCGTTGGGGGTTCGAGTTTGGTGCCGCAACAAAGGAGCGACCGGCGGAACGCAGACGGCCGACAGCTTCCGGATCTACGTCGTGAACCTGGCGCTAGCTGACTTGGTGCTGTTATTACGGACGCCTCTGATGCTGCCCTACTTAGCGAACCACTTCACTTGGACGCTGGGGGAGCCTGTATGCAAGCTAGTGATTTATCTGCGATGCTTGGGATTGTACGCGAGCGCTTTTTTGCTGTGCGCCGTCGCGTTGGAGCGCTGCTTGTGTCTGCTTAGACCAGTTTGGGCACGATTGAGACGCCCTCGTTGGGTCGTGCCAATAGCTTGCGCCGCAATATGGGGGCTAGCGGCGGCTTTCGCCTTTCCCTACATCGGAACTGCCAAAGTCATTCTCTGGGAAAACCGTAAGGCGTGCATTGAAAGCGATGTGGGAGTAGGACAAGCCTTAAATGTGTTGGAGACCGTGGCGGGATTCTTGCTGCCTTTGGTGATCTTCTTATCGTGTAATATCGCGGTGGTTTTTTTTGCGAAGAAAGCCGAGAGCAGTGTGTCTTCCCCTACTTCGTCTTCTGGACCGGGTTACACAAACCACCGCCTGACCCGTCTCTATCGCGTACTCTTCCTCACCATGCTCCTCTTCCTCACATGCTGGGTGCCGTACTTCACCTGCCGCTTTCTGAAAGCGCTTTCTCACAATCGGCCCGAGTGGAAGAAGGTCAAAGAAGGAGCGTTTGCCGGGGCGTACGTGGCGCTGTTTCTGGTTTACATCAAAAGCGCGCTCAACCCCGTCTTGTACGTGTTCGCGGCTCGCGGACTCGGACGCACGGTTCGCGCCTCGCTCGTTTCCACCATCGAGCGCGTCTTCAACGAGGAGCTGTCGGATTCTTTGCGAAGAAAGTCTTTGCGAAGGAGGGACTCTGAGTTTGACAAACAATAAACACTGTCTACAAGCAGAAAACACGTACAGCATCTCAAGATATTAACTGAGGCTTGGTTTGATGGACGTGAAAGCCAGTCTGTAGCTGATATAATTGCTTTAATCTGGTATTTAATTGTGATGCATTGCATTTTAGGAACTTAACAGCAAATACGTTCCTTCAAGTAACTAAATTCAGCATAAAGAATATTTTCTTATATTATGCAAAAGTGCACTTTTGTACCTTTTAGCTCCTAATACGCACACTTTAGGTACTAATTTATCTCTTTAAAAGGTACCAATATGGATTTTTAGGTACTAATGTGTACCAGCTTTTGTACTTTCTTTAGCTGTTGTAGTTTTCACATTGATAATTAACTAAATATTTTAAAACAAGAGGCATTCTGTAATTGATATGATTGCTTTAATCAGGGATTTAATTGTGATTTCAGGAGCTTAAGAGCAAATGCAAGGCTCATGCAACTAAAGTCTTAAATTAAGCATAACGAATGTTTTCTTATATCATGCTAAATAAATGCGTCCTACACTCTCAGAAAGAAAAGAAAAGGTACAAAAGCTTGTGTGTGTTCACACTTGTCATGTTCGGTTTGATTAAAATAGACTCTGGAGTGATTACTCCATTAGTGAAGTTCGTTTAGAGCTGGTTAACGAGGAGGTAAAGTGCCTTTTATGAGCTCTTAGTGAGTTTGCAGGTGGTAAAAATTAAAAATGCCCAAAAATGAGTAACTAAATGCTGTAATTCTGTGTATAAATACTAATACGTCAATTGTAGGCAGTGTCATGTAAGTTACTCCAAAAAAAGAATTAATTACTAATTACATCCTCAACCGTGTAATTAGATTACTGTACAAATTACTCACGCCAAAAAGCATTACATATGACTAATTATTTTCTAAATCTTATTTAATTTAAATTATTGATACAATGATAGACACAAAATGTTTTTATGTGTATTATTTCAAATAAATACATTAATTATTCTGGTCACACTTTATATTAGAGTCCAATTCTCACTATTAACTATGACTCAAAATACTCCTAATTACTGCTTATTAATACTTAGTAAATTTGTTACTGACAATTAAGTTTAAATTGAGTATGATTAATGATATGTGTTTTAATGCATAATAATAAACAGCCAATATCCCTGTAATATTAATGTTAATAACAACTAGTTATTATTGAGAACTGGACACTAAAGTGTTAAAAAAATTAAAAAATTATTCAGCTTTTGTATATTTTTTTCCGAGAGTGTACATCAAGATATCAAACAAGAGCCATTGTGTGTAATTAATATGATTGTTTTAATCTTTGATTTGCATTTTAAGAGCAAATGAAAGGCTTTCCTTGCTGTGGCTGGTCGTGTAAGACTTAAATTAAGCACAATTAATATTTTCCTAAGCTATGCAGTATAGGTAATTAGCAAAACATTCTAAGATCATGCATCAAACCACACACGTCTTCATCGTAAAGATTAAGATGAATGTACCATTAAAGTGAAAACTGAATGACATCGCAGCATTATGTGATTTCTGTCTTTATTCTCCATGTTTTCAAATAAAGACGCAGCTGTAAAGTTTAGTGTCGTTGTGTGACACGGTCAGTCCAGAGCTGTGTCTCTGCATCCACCTGTTTATGAGCGAGCTCCAGAAAGACCCTCACGTCCTCGAAGCCCGGAGCCGCACGCAGCCTTCGGACCAGCGCCGGAGGATCGGGGACGAGCTTCACGAGGTGCTCCTGGAGGAACACACACACGGGACATCAGGCTTTATGAAGCTCCTTTTAGGACCACGTTCAGATTTGATCATTAAATTGAAAACAGGGCGATAATTCGATTACGATAATATCATGTTCTTTGATAAAACGATATGAAAGGTTCGACATAATGTTTACGTGAGCATTAAAAGGGTCATGTGTAGGTGTACTACACATTGAGAAATGGTGTATAATTATAGTGCATGTGTGCATTTATACTGAATGTTTTTAGACTACTGTTTATTATACAATTAGGCTAAATAAAGACCATATAGTTATATTTTTAACATGTTATTGAGGTGCTATATGTGTGGTTTTAACTGTTTATCTTTATTTAAATGTATGCTGCTATGGAAGACCAATGCTTAATATATATATATATATATATATATAAAAACTTGGTTAGAATAAATGTAAACATAAAACTGAGGGCACAACAATTTTTTACAAATGTTATTGATTTTGATAACGAACAAAAATTAGCCTCTGCATCATAACTCAAGCTACTATCAAATGTGCATTTCTAATATAAAAAAGTTATATTATTATTATGAATATATGCCATATTTAAAAATAAATAAAGTAAAAAATAAAAATTATTATTAATATTATCAGACAACCCAAAGCTGTTTCTTGATTTGAAACAATCACTCATTAGAACGTGAAGAAACTAATAAATTAATTTTCTATATAGATATTTATTTTTGTTATGGACAATGAATGATCCGGTTTCTACAGATTTCACTTTGGAGCAAAAATCTGGCTTTGAACTTGAAATAAATAAAGATTTGACATTTATCGTGATAATTATGGATATCGACTTATATGAAAAAAAATATAATAATTTTTTTGGCCAGCCCTGTTTGAAAGAAATGCATTATACGTCCGTCTCATAATAAGTTTGCAACACTTATACAACTTTCAATTACTTTTTAATTAAGCTAACAAAAAAACTTCTTAAATACCAAAATATGGAAATCATAATTTTGCTGCTCTTTTAAGACTACAGCAAAATAAGTGATGCTCTTTATGAATATTTTACATAAGTCTTGTCTTCTGACAAATGTATTAAAATGAAGTGAGTTGATTAAAACAAGAACAATTGTGTTAACTCCTTAATTACAGATACCTGTTCTTAAGCATAACGTCACTTAAAGTCTCAAAATAAATGCTTTTGCAACTTAAGTAAATGTATCTTGATTTAAAGTTGATTTTTTGCATGAGTTTAAGACGTTCGGTCACCTTTTAAGGCCTTAATTTGAGGAGAAACCCTTATTTTGACCTGATTTAAGATGCAATTACGGCCTATAAACAACCATTCGTTTTTAATCTCAGTCCCACATTTGTTGCGATTATTCTGAACCACTTGCACAACATTTACAGAAAGCCGTGTTGAAACTGCTTTTCCTGAAAACATTGCATCAAGTCTGTGTCTGTATAACTCTGTTCATGCTCCATATAAGGTGAAGGGCATTTTCTCAACATGCATTTTCAGTTCTTTACACGCTATGCAGTGTATTTCCGTGAAGATGTGGTGGTGAAGGTGTTATACGTTGCCAGAAAAACACAAGCATGAGAAACAGGACACACTCGAGTGGTTCATTAACCACAAACTAAGCATTAAACTACAC
>CM049871.1:41554531-41577031 GCA_027474115.1 Schizopygopsis malacanthus
AAAATAAAGGTGCTTTTTATACGACAGATATCGATATTTTACGCGTGGCACGTATCATCATGCATCGTATCAATGAATCGTTACACCCCTATAGCTTACATCATCAGAAAAATAGCGCCCCCAATAGTCCAAATTATGTATAAAACGAAATGATTTATTAAAATAACAAACATTAATGGGTTTTCTACTACATAGATACATCAATTATGTTATATTAAGCTTAAGCCATACACGTCTTAATACCCAGGGATACCCATAATTAAGATACTCTTGTCTTTTAATGTCCAACTAAATTGAAGACGTTGTCATCACCTCCAGAGCCTCAAGCGTGGCCCTGCCGTGCTCAGACTTCGTTCTCTCCGCTTTGAACTGCTGGGACACGTGCATAATATCTCCACGCTTCTTCAGGGGAACAGAAAGCCCTGCACACTTAGCCAGGAACCTGCGAAAGCACGTCGTGAAAGAGTTAGGCGCACGAAACGTTCCCCGCGGTTTGGATGCATGTCTCTTACTGTGATCTCAGGAGGTTGAGATGCTTCTGCGATTCGTCCTTTTCTTTGCTTTTCAACGCCAGCACAGACCTGAGTCAAAAGCATGAAACAACACACACTCAGCCCGGGATGATGAAGCAATCGTGTGATTATTACACAACACGTTACTCACAGAACAGACAAACCGAGCATGTTCTCCAGAAACAGGAGGGTTGATTTGGTCAGCGGCTTCCAGTTGCTCTTTCCTGAGGTTTTAACAGAAAATCAGAGACAAATTAACTAATTATTAGGCCAAGCATGATATTCAGACAATTTTAAAGATATAATTCAGCTATTAAAAACCCATTCTGACATCTCATGCACATGTTTACATTAGGCATATTAACATATCTTCATAATCATAATTAATTGTTCAATCACACATTTTTACAGCAATGCAGGATTTTAGAATCAGTTTTTATTCATTTAAGTTTTGGATAAAAGCGTCTGCTAAATGACTAAATAAATAAATAAAAATATTTTCTGTTACATTTACATTGTTGTGTTTATGTCATTTGTATTTTTATATATATATATTTTTTTTATTAATAAATTTTTTTTTTTTAAAACACAACAATGTAAATGTAACAGAAAATATTTTTATTTATTTATTTAGTTCATTTAGCAGACGCTTTTATCCAAAACTTAAACGAATAAAAACTGATTCTAAAATCTTGTGTGTCTATAAATGTATTAACTTAGTATTAATTTTATTTTAGATTCGATGTACTGCGATATTCATAATCATAATCAAATTAATTGTTCAATCACACATTTTAACAGCAATGCAGGATTTATTAATTTGAGTTTTATATTTACATTGTTGTGTTTATGTCATTTGTATTTGTGTCTATTAATTTATTAACTATTAGTATTAATTTTATTTTAGATTTGGTGTATTTAGTTTTTATTTTTAGTTTAGTGCACTACATTAAAATAATAAATGTTGTAATTAAAATGTTTTATGGTTTTAGTTACCTATAATCACACTTTTGCAATATAAATATCATAATAAATACTTAGCAAATACCTGTAATTGCATTAAAATGATAACCCAAGAGCGTTTTAATAAATTAAAATAGTAATATATTGAAAATAAATAATGTTTTTATGGATTGAACACCATTTTTGACTTTGCACTTTAAATTTTGAACTATAACGGTGCAATAGTTTGTGCAAAAAGCCCATTTGATTTGGTTTTTAATGTGAAATATTAGTAAATCATGAATGAGATTTTGCATGATATTCAGCGGTTAGTTTAAATGACACACATATGGACCGGTTATGATACGTAATGTCTCTTTCTGACGCCTCACTGCATGATATAACGCAGAATCAGTTTATCAGAAGTCATACTTGTTTGTAAAAACATGAGAATGATGACAGGATTGGCATCTTCAGAGAAAAGAGGAAACGTTTCAGCGCACATTGTTTTGTTTGGCAAGCGTTCAGAAAGAAGAAACAGCTCCTCTTACACAACGAGTCTGCAAACACATTCGAGTACAGACATCTCTCATCATTTCTCAACTCACCGCTGTGTTTCTGAGACGGATCCGGGCCTTCAGCTCTGGGTTTGGACCACTGGAGGAAAGCATTGAGCACGTTTATACTGTAGCTTTCATTATTTATATCATATGTGTGTCTGGAGCACAGAAGCAGTCATAACAGCACAGGCTATATTTGTAGAAATACATTGCATGGGTCAAAACTATACATTTTTATGCCAAAAATCATTAGATGTTAAGATCATGTACTGTAAATATATCAAAACTTAATTTTTGATTAGTAATATGCATTGCTAAGACTTCATTTAAACAACTTTAAAGATGATTTTCTCAATATTTAGATGTTTTTGCACCCTCAGATTCTCAAATATTGTCCAAACCATACATCAATGGAAAGCTATTTATTCAGCGATCATATGATGCATAAATCTTAATGTGTAAAAATTGACCGTTATGACTGGTTTTGTGCTCCGGGGAGTGAAATCTAATACTTGTTTCTTACTAATATCAAGCGCTGAATCCACAGAAATAATGTCTGTTTTGCAGTTTCTCACAAAATATCATGCATTTCGTAGCTTTTTTGCTTTTATAACCAACTAGAAGTCTTGTTTTATCCCTTAATCAGTGGAAAAACCCCATAAAGACACGATTCACGTCTTCATCGGAGCGAGATTACAGCCTTTTTTCACATGCATGAAATTTAAAGTAAAGAAAATTGAATGGAAAACAATATAAATGCATCTTGATTTAAGCATGTTTTCATACATGTTAAGACGTTCTTCCCTGATTTAAGACCCTTCAAGGCCTTAATTTTTCAACGAAAAACTACACGAATGGAAAGTTTGTATTGATATTTTTAAACTCAATCATCAAATCAAATCATTTTAGGCTTTTTGGTAAATCCGCATACGAGTATTTTTAATGCATAACATGAATATGAACAAAGTTACAGTCACAAAATATGAAGAAAAAATAAATAAAAAAATGACTGGGGTAGAATCTAAATTCTCTTTGGACGCGGTATTTCTTAATGAAAAAACGCACACTGTGTGCAAATAAGTATATTATATTAATGACTTTTATAAATAGTCAATAAAAGGCTGAATAAATGACAAAAATCATAATAGTCCACTGGAGTCCTCATACTTTATCATATTTTGTCTTGTGTGTGTGCGCGGCTCCTCTGGGGCCCCGTGTGGAGGCCCTCCCGGACCCTCACTTTATCAGTCTTGTGTGTGTGCGCGGCTCCTCTGGGGCCCCGTGTGGAGCTGGTCTCATTGTGAAGAGCTGCACAGACAAACACTAACTCAGAGTAAAGTGTACAACACCTGAAGATAACATTTCAAACACCTCTCTATAAACAGTGTACCGTAAAAAACCCCAGACACACAACCACAAGCATCACAACGAGTAATGATCAGATACGATGATGCTATTCTTTTAGATACGCAGCACTGTTACACCATCTTTGTATGCTATGGTGCAGTATTCTCAGGGGACGTTGCTCAAAGGGAGGTCCATGTGTTGCTAAATGACGTCGTGCGGTGACGTCATTACGCAATCACGACGCAAAACTGTGCCGCAACGTCAAATCTCAGGCAAAAAACGTGTGTTTTATATATGTTCATTTAGATTTGTTTGTCAAATAATATAAATGCATAGTATAATATAAAAAGATGTTTCAAATACATTGAATTATCTAAAACGTACACATTTTTGAACGATTACAATTTTACGTATCTTTTTTTAATTAGCTAATAAACAAGTAAAACTACACATTCTGAACAATTGTAGTTTTAAGCAGTGTATTAGTAGTTAGTTAGTGTGTTACACTTTAAGAAAAGTCTGTAAAAAATAGGGCACAGTCTACTATGGTAATATGAATTAATAATTATATTATTAAATAAATAATTGCAAATAACAGCTAATTCACACGATGTGTGTACTGCTAGGCATCTTTGGTGTCCTCTTTTTGTGTGCTTTAAAAGGTAATTGTGTGCCTTTTTATCGTTTGAGTCACTTATATAACGTTAAAGTTGTCGAATAGACTTTAAACAGCTAAATGTGTTGCTAGGTGCTTTTGGAAGAAATGTTTGCTAGGGTAACTTAGTCTGAAAAGTTGCTAAATATAGCAACACTACAGTACTATGGTATTGTTTACAGTACCACGGTATACGAATAAGGTAAACAGAAAAGAGGGATGAATATATTTGACTGTATAAACTAAAAGACACGACGCGTCAAATCCACCGCTTCGCTGCTTGTTTTTATCGCGTCGCTGTAACAGAAACAGCAGCTGCTTTCTCACTAAGCACAAACAAACTGAGGAGAAGAATAAGGGAAACTGTAACGAACAAACAAACCTCGCTAATTAATCGTCTATGTACGAGACGTCAACACAGCGTCTTCTTCAGGACTCACCGGATTCGCGCCACACGCTTCAAAGCGCGAACTGAACTGCGCATGCGCGGAGACGCTTCCTCTTCCGGCAGTGAGCGGTTTATTTTTTTTAAATCAACTCAATATTTTATATAAATTGAAATGGAGTAGTCTGGAAGCTTATTTTCGCTCCGGAATAAAATAATGATTTTGACTTTCTCTCACATTTCTGAGTTCATATTTGGCAGTTTGAGGAATAAGCTAGCATTTCTGAGAAGAAAAGTATGAATTATGAGATATAAACTCACACCTGCTAGAATAAAAGTTCAGAATTGTGAAATAAAAAACTGTTTTGATTATAGTTTTGTCTTATTCAATGGTGGGGAGGGGGGAGACAACTGCCAGATATACATTCAGAAAAGGTCAGTGTTTTATTCCATGATGGAACCAAAAAAAAGGAAGATGTAAACTCAGAATTCAGACTTACAAAAATAATTAAAAAAGTCAAAATTGCAAGATATAAATTGGCTTTTATGAGATTTTTTTTCACTACTTGTTTCTAACATCTGACACATTGAATCTGACACAGATAAAAAATTCTGAAACAAATGCGAGAGATGAAAAATAATACTAAAATTACTAAAATAGCAATTACCTTTTTTTATTCTGGGGCAGAAACACACCATGCTTTGTGTTCAAAATTAAAAATAAAGAAATTACACACAAGAAAAGTGAGATTGCGAGATATAAAATCATATTTGTGAGAAAAAACAACAACTTGCAATTAGAAAATTTTACATTTTTTATAAAAAAAAAAATATATATATATATATATGTGTGTGTGTGTGTGTGTGATTAGCTTTTCTTATTCTGTGAAAGAAATATGCTATGCTTCATGTACAAAATAAAAATAAACTGCACAAAAAAAAAAAAAAAAAAGTCATAAATTCTCATTTGTGAAAAAACTAACAATGTGCTTCAGAAGCCGACAAACTGACTCCAAGCTCTAAAAAAAAAGTTGAATTTTTTTTTTTTATTCTGTGGCAGAAATACGCTGTGCTTCATGCACAAACGTCAACATAACATGCAAAGAACTCATGTTTATTTGTGTTACGTGCTGGTCTGTAACATCTACACAGCGCACAGTTGATCCCTCGACGTTATCAGAAGCTTGCCCCAATGACACGCTTGCTCGTGATCAGATCTGCAGATATGAGTCAGATGTGTATTACAGCATCCTGGCCTCGAGGAGATGCGGTCTTCTCAGACACGCTACACCCGTCCGGGGTTGAAGAACTTCCCGGTGTAGCGTCCGTGATTGTGGACGTCGAACGGGCTCAGGACTTTGCGGATGCCTAGCATGTTGGAGCGGGCGATTCTCTGGAAGGTCCAGGGGTTCTGGTTGTTTGTGGCCCGTTCGGTCTGTTCCTCATACAGCGCCGCCAGACTCTCCCTGCTCACCACCTGCACCACAAACACATAATACAGATAGAACCGCTCAATCACATGCTAACTAAAACCACTGGATTAGAAACACTCTGGGAGTCTCAGCTTTGGAGTCAAACACTGCTGTCTTTTTCAGTGCAAATATCTAAACGTTCTTAAAGGGACAGTGCACCCAAAAATGAAAAAATGTGCTCTAAACAGCCTGATAATAATCATTCTTCAGAATATCTTCCTTTGTGTTCAGAACAAACACTGATTCATCCAGTAATGAAATGAGTCAATCTTGAGTGAGTCATTGATTCAAGAGATTCATTCAAAAACACTGATTCATCCAGTAATGAAACGAGTCGATCTTGAGTGAGTCATTGAATCATTCACTCGAGAGATTCATTCAAAAACACTGATTCATCCAGTAATGAAACGAGTCGATCTTGAGCGAGTCACTGAATCATTCATTCAAGAGATTCATTCAAAAACACTGATTCATCCAGTAATGAAACGAGTCGATC
The DNA here is from genome assembly GCA_027474115.1 of Schizopygopsis malacanthus. Classification (NCBI taxonomy): domain Eukaryota; kingdom Metazoa; phylum Chordata; class Actinopteri; order Cypriniformes; family Cyprinidae; genus Schizopygopsis; species Schizopygopsis malacanthus. The sequence goes on from CM049871.1 coordinate 41,560,901, forward strand.
TTGAGTGAGTCATTGAATCATTCACTCGAGAGATTCATTCAAAAACACTGATTCATCCAGTAATGAAACGAGTCAATCTTCAGTGAGTCATTGAATCATTCATTCAAGAGATTCATTCAAACACTGATTCATCCAGTAATGAAACGAGTCAATCTTCAGTGAGTCATTGAATCATTCATTCAAGAGATTCATTCAAACACTGATTCATCCAGCAATGAAACGAGTCAATCTCGAGTGAGTCATTGAATCATTCATTCAAGAGATTCGTTCAAAAACACTAATTCATCCAGTAATGAAACGAGTCGATCTTGAGTGAGTCATTGAATCATTCATTCAAGAGATTCGTTCAAAAACACTGATTCATCCAGTAATGAAACGAGTCGATCTTGAGTGAGTCATTGAATCATTCATTCAAGAGATTCATTCAAAAACACTGATTCATCCAGTAACGAAACGAGTCGATCTCGAGTGAGTCATTGAATCATTCATTGAAGAGATTCATTCAAAAACACTGATTCATCCAGTAATGAAACGATTCAATCTTGAGTGAGTCATTGAATCATTCATTCAAGAGATTCATTTAAAAACACTGATTCATCCAGTAATGAAACGAGTCAATCTTGAGTGAGTCATTGAATCATTCATTCAAGAGGTTCATTCAAAAACACTGATTCATTCAGTAATAAAACGAGTCAATCTTGAGTGAGTCATTGAATCATTCATTCGAGAGATTCGTTCAAAAACACTGATTCATTCAGTAATGAAACGAGTCAATCTCGAGTGAGTCATTGAATCATTCATTCAAGAGATTCATTCAAAAACACTGATTCATCCAGTAATGAAACGAGTCAATCTTGAGTGAGTCATTGAATCATTCATTCAAGAGATTCATTCAAAAACACAGATTCATCCAGTAATGAAACGAGTCAATCTTGAGTGAGTCATTGAATCATTCATTCAAGAGATTCGTTCAAAAACACTGATTCATCCAGTAATGAAACGAGTCAATCTTGAGTGAGTCATTGAATCATTCATTCAAAAACACTGATTCATCCAGTAATGAAACGAGTCAATCTTGAGTGAGTCATTGAATCATTCATTCAAGAGATTCATTCAAAAACACTGATTCATCCAGTAATGAAACGAGTCAATCTTGAGTGAGTCATTGAATCATTCATTCAAGAGATTCATTCAAAAACACTGATTCATCCAGTAATGAAACGAGTCAATCTTGAGTGAGTCATTGAATCATTCATTCAAAAACACTGATTCATCCAGTAATGAAACGAGTCAATCTTGAGTGAGTCATTGAATCATTCATTCAAGAGATTCGTTCAAAAACACTGATTCATCCAGTAATGAAACGAGTCAATCTTGAGTGAGTCATTTAATCATTCATTCAAGAGATTCATTCAAAAACACTGATTCATCCAGTAATGAAACGAGTCAATCTTGAGTGAGTCATTGAATCATTCATTCAAGAGATTCATTCAAAAACACTGATTCATCCAGTAATGAAACGAGTCAATCTTGAGTGAGTCATTTAATCATTCATTCAAGAGATTCATTTAAAAACACTGATTCATCCAGTAATGAAACGAGTCAATCTTGAGTGAGTCATTGAATCATTCATTCAAGAGATTCATTCAAAAACACAGATTCATCCAGTAATGAAACGAGTCAATCTTGAGTGAGTCATTGAATCATTCATTCGAGAGATTCGTTCAAAAACACTGATTCATTCAGTAATGAAACGAGTCAATCTTGAGTGAGTCATTGAATCATTCATTCAAAAACACTGATTCATCCAGTAATGAAACGAGTCAATCTTGAGTGAGTCATTGAATCATTCATTCAAGAGATTCGTTCAAAAACACTGATTCATCCAGTAATGAAACGAGTCAATCTTGAGTGAGTCATTTAATCATTCATTCAAGAGATTCATTCAAAAACACTGATTCATCCAGTAATGAAACGAGTCAATCTTGAGTGAGTCATTGAATCATTCATTCAAGAGATTCATTCAAAAACACTGATTCATCCAGTAATGAAACGAGTCAATCTTGAGTGAGTCATTGAATCATTCATTCAAAAACACTGATTCCAAACGATACCCAACCCTATCCCAAAGGGTGAAGCACACTAAATAAACACACTCAAACTGTTATTGCCACATTGTTTTGGAGGAAAATAGATTATGAGAACGCATAAAGAGGAAGTTAGAAACCAAGCACACAAACCTTGGCTGGAAAGGGAAGCTTCTTGGCCACTTCTCTGAGCACGGCCTCCACCTCGCCCAGCTCCACACGACCTCCGACCTCCACCACCAGACGGCCGCATTTGACCGGAGTCACGTAGTGGTCGATGGCACCCTTCCCGCCGCCCATGCGCTGGCCCAGGCCCTTCCTGGTGATGGGTTTATACGGGGCCTTGATGCGCCACACGGCAAACGTGCGGCTGGGATCCATGCGGCGGTTGATGGTGAGCCTCATCATCTCCATGTGACCCCAGTGAAGATACCCTCCTCCCAGAGCCTACAGACACACGCAGGGGTCACAGGTCAAATCATTTCCAGTCACAGTTGTGAAATGGTACATCATAGAGACCTGTGTTGAGGCTGCGACACAGCGGTTGCCGAGCAACACACAGATGTAAACAAAGGTGTGTGTTACTTTGTAATTGACAACAGCTTCGAACGTGGCTCGGCCAATCAGAATCAAGGACCGGAGCTATCTTGCTGCGTCACAATTTGCATACTATCCGTCCTAAATAGAATTAGTGTGTCCCAAATCATGGTATGTTTAAAAGAGTATGCTAAAAAATTCAGAAGTGCAGATCGATGCACACGGCTAATATTACCCACAATGCACTGCGCGACTGTTGAACTACAAACACGCATACAAAGTGTTTAAAACTACAAACATGGCAGATTTGCACGACCAACGGACGGGTAAAGAACGGGATTTGAGTGATAAATAATCAATACTAGGACATACTACTTCATCATAGCTGCGTTTTAACGACGCTCTGTTAATTAGTTACATGCATCCTGTAACGTTAACATTTTAAACTGGCCTGTCAGTCATTTTTTCATTCGTTTAATTTGATTTCCTACCGTATTGGAGAGAAATGAATGCCGGAAACTCTGCTCATGTGTTTGCATTTCAAAGTTAATGACCAAACGAATCATTATAAAAGTTCAGTGTTGCTGCAGATTAAATATAAAACATGGATAACATTAAATTACGATTTTTTAATCAGGTTACACATGATTATTTATCACTCAAATCCCTTTCTCTACCCGTCCTTTGGTCGTGCATATCCGCCATGTTTGTAGTTTTTAAAAACTTTGTATGCATGTTTGTAGTCTAATCGAATGTTTATGTTTGTGTGTTGCTCGGCAACCACAACGGTTTCTGAGGAACTACATTGTTCGGCGGAAGAATGCTGTTTTAATTCATATTATATTGTGAAACCTTACTACGTATATGTATAAAAATAATAAAGCCGTGGTTGGCTAATTGCTTTAGTAAAACATAGGAATGTGTCCATTAATTGCCCCCCCCCTCGTTTACTCTCGTGACTGTGTTGGTCTTCATGAATAAGACATACGAGGGGATGTTGTTGTGATAAACTCAGTCACTTCGATGAGAACACAGCGGGTTTCTCCTCGTTCGTTAAGCTTTGGGTATTGTGGATACCAGACAAGACTTGCTCACTAACGAGTTCTTCTGTTCCCAGATCAATCTTAATTATCTGTAGCGTGCAGGCTTGATCGAACACTGACCACGATCCCGTACTGTCCGTCGCTGAAGGTATTGTCGCTTTTGGCCGGTCCCTGGATGTCACGCAGCTTCTTCATCTCCTTCTTCCCTTGTTTCAAGTTCGGGATCTTGTCCAGGAACTTCAGCTTGGGCTTGTCTGGCAGAACCACGTCTGCAGGAGAGAAACACAGCGGACATCACCCTCGGGTCTAGTGTACACTACAGCAGGCATCCTCAAATCTGGACCACTCCTGTAGAGCTTCTCTCGAACCCTGATCAAGCACACCGGAGCGTGTTAATCAGGATCGTTAGATGATCACAGGCAGGTGAGAGGTTGGAGCTAAGCTCAGGGACCGTAGGGAAAGATAGCACCAAACATGCTAATGTGTGTATACAATATATTCATATTCCCTATTTACTTATTCGACGTTTATCTGTGTTTTGTCGCGTCGCTGTTATTTTGTTGCACTGTGGACGCGTCCTCATGCATGTAAACAAACCTGGTTATAAAACTAATTATCATTCAAAACTACCTTTATTAAAAACTAAATATGGCTTTAATACGCACACCACACTCTTAACTTTAGCATTTATTTATTTAAAATCACACTGCATTAAATAAACACATGCATTGATATTAAGATATATATTAGTATTATCATTTCTAAGTTATAAAAAAAATATAAATACTCATTTTTATTTGAATGGTGAAATGTCTAAATTAATTAGTTTGTTTTTATTTTAGTCATTTTTATATTTTATAATTTCATTTAGTACAAAAAATTAATTGTTATATGATTATTATTACTGTAATAAAATACAAAAAAATAGCAACATTATTACTTTTAATTAGTGCATTAAATCGCATCCGAAATAAAAGTTTGTTTACATAATATATGTGTTATTATATATATATATATATATATACACAAAAAAAATGCATGAATATATTTAAGAAAAACATTTTGTTTATTTATGAAATATATGTATATAAATATAAACAGCATATTTTTCTGAAATATATATACATGCATGTGTGTGTATTTATATATACATAATAAATATACACATATATTATGTAAACAAACTTTTATTTTGCATGCGATTAATCACTTAACAGTTGTTTTTACTAAATTAAAATATATAAAAATATTACAAACAGTTACTATTATTTTTCATATATATATATTTATATTGAAGTGCAATACAAGGTTCAGGTCAGTTTTTACCCCAGATAACGCAGTTCTTAAACTCGTCATTCGCGTTGAGCGTGCGTTAATGACGTGACGTCACCATAGTGAAGTAATGAGAGTAATGAGGACGAGTTTAATTACCGCTGAAGTCTGGCGGGACTTCATACGTCCTCAGTCCTGCTGACAGCAGCTTCAGCGGATTCTGAACAACATCTGCATTAAGAGACACATATATCACATAATAAACATGAGAATCCAGACAGGAGAAAGACTTCAAACATGGCGCCTAGAAATGCTTTATCTGTTAGCGGTACTAATACAAAATAATAATAATAATAATGTCCTACCTGGCTGGCTTGATGTCCGGACAAACCCCAGAAACGCGCGCTTTAGCGCTAAAAACATGACTGATTCTAGAATTTAATTCTTTACACAAAATATAAACACCGTGACGTTATAAATCATAACTTCTTCTCGATTGTGATTCACAGCGGAGCCGCAAGGTCGCCGCCATGTTTGATCAACATCCGGTCCGTCGGTGACTTCAGCCGGAAACAGATCCGCGCGTCACGAGTTCCGCCTTAATTTGATTTTTATTCCATTTGGGTGTAATTTGAACATTTAAAATATATATATAAAAATAACTTATCAAATAAATGACAAATAAATATACCTTAGTACTTCTGTTTAAATATTTTAAATTATAAACTAATGTAAATTAAATATAACATTTAAATTGTGTACGTTATTTATTTCTAGCAAATGAGACGATCACAAAAAAAGCTAATTAGGCATATTTATACTATTTTAAGTTATAGTACGCTAAACTTCTGAAGCCACGCCCTCGTGTCAATCAGAAGGTGCGTTCGGCTTTAAGCGTGCGACATCAAAGTATCGCGAGAGCCGTTCGAAAGAGCGTTCTCTTATAACTCTCGCGATACTTCGATGTCGCACACCTGAACATTCTGTGCAGCGCCGCTTAAAGTCACGTGACCGCTGATTACACACGTGTTCGCAGTCAGGAACTACATAGTAGGTCATCTTTATTAGTGTTTATACATTTATGTTTAAATCTCTTTCTGTGATGAATGATTGATTTCACAATGTATTAAGTAGACACTCTATCAGACAAATATTTAGAATTAATATGAACTGAAAAATATATATTTGTTAATATAAAAAAAGTAATTAGTTACCACTTGAGCCCATCTAGTACACTACAAGTGGTAACTAAATAATTTTTAAATACAGATAGTATGTTAAAAGCACATTTTAGTTAATATTCATACACTTAAGACGAACTAAAGAATCATTTTCAGTATGTTAAGTACAAAAATAGAGCACTATAAGTGTATTATTAAAGTGTAGTCTTTATTAAACCTGTGAAATCTTAAAGATTGTATTATATAAGTAGCTTTGTGTTGTGCATATTCACATCTCAGGTCCCACATGATGTGGGAAAGCTCAGACTCGAGCCCGATTCAATCGGACTTCCCGTACTGGTTCTCCGAAGACGGTCACCTGCGGCACAGAACGACCTCTGAACCCTACAGATTCCCCTTCAGACTCGACGACGTCCGTGCCACCGATCGGGAACACCACCAGCTGTGCCGCTACATCACCCAGCACGTCCACCAGCTCCTGGAGACGAGGTTCGGTCTCGTTAGGGTGCATCTGGAGGAGGCCTGTTTCGTGTTCACCAGTCCAGGAGCGCTGGATCATCCCGGGAGTCTCCTGGTTCTGATCCAGGACCGAGGAACGGCGCGGAGCGGCGTGTGGAGCTGGAAGCTGTCGGCTCACGAGGGACTGGAGCGAGGCACTCAGATCCCGTACCTGCGCTGGGCCGCCGCGCTGGAGTCGTGTGCGGTGCTGATTACGAACCCTAACGAGGGTGGGAAGACGCTAGAACATCACGTGCATCTGGTTTGGGAACGCTTGGTTTCTCGGAGCGCCGCCGAGCATGTCTTTATAGCCGCTCATGGAGACGGAGGCCTGGGTTTTGTTGAGCTTCTAAGCCGTAATCCGGATGAGATCCAGCGGCGAGTGAAGGCCGTGGCGTTCTTGGATTCGTCTCACAGTCTGTGGCACCAGCCGCTGGGACAAGCCGGACGCGACTGGATTAAATCCCACTCCAGGACTTGGACTCTCAGCAGCAAGCCTCTCAATCGCTCCGTCGGGTCGCTGAAGGCCGGATCTCCGCAGCTCTCCGCAGGGACTCGGTGCCACGACGCCGTCCCCGCCGTCTGCATGGAGTCTGTGTTTCGCTTCTTCAGCAAAAGCGTCAAACCGAAAGCCACGCCGACGCCGTTTGAGATCATCACCAGGAGCAGAAGCCGCAAGAGCGACCAAAACCACACGAATGGACCGACCTGAACGCTCAAACGTGAAATAAATACAACTATGCATCAAAATGATCATTTCTGGCTTATTAATGTACAAAAAACGTTGTTTCTTCATCAGGTTTGGAGAAATGTGTCTCTGCAGTTAATGGGTGCCGTCAGAATAAAAACATCACAGCAGTCCATCAGTTATCATCAGAAGCTGAAACTAATCCAGCATTAAGATGTTTTTAACTCTAATATGAGTCTATAATAACTCTTCCTCAGTGATAAAGTGCATCTGCTGTCGTCTCTCGCATCAAAATCCAGACACATATTAGTTTAGAGCTGTTTTGGCATCTGTGCAGATTTCTCTCCTGATTCAGACCAGAACACTTTATCACTGAGGAAGAGTTATTATGGATTATGAATTCATATTTTAGACATTAAACAGCTTTTGTCTTCTCCAGATGATAACTGATGGACTGCTGTGATGTTTTTATCAGACTGACGGCACCCATTCACATCCATTGCGATTTCTCCAAACCTGATGAAGAAACAAACAACATTTTTGGGTGAGCTATTCCATTAAATCTGACAGTTCAGTCGGAAATGCTCTGACTAATTTGGTTCTTCTAAACTAATTTGCATATTAGATTAAAATATCTGGATTAAGTTGTCTAAGCGTTCGTCGAAACCACGATCAGCTGACGTGATGACATCATATCATTAAAAAACACAGCTGACGAAAAACATGACCTTTATAAGGAAACGGCCAAACGAACAAAACTACATAAATGTTATCATAGATCAATTAAATGTTGTTTTTAATTAGATTCCTTATTATTAACTATTTCTAGGCTTTACATTTGTATTGCAATGTCGTAATTAGAAGTTCATTTATTATGTGACAGCATTAATTGAAGTTTCCAGTTATCTGCATCTCATGCGCTCCATCGAGCCACATCCCATAATATGTCACCACTCACATTAATAGACGACTCTACATTAACTGTACAGCATCTGTGTAAGACTCCAATACAATTATAAAGTAATTATTTTATATATCAGTTAAACTGGCTGTGTCTATAGTATTATAGACGACACGATATTATTAGATTATTTTCAAAATATTTTTATTATTATTAATATTTTAAGTGATTGTCTCTGGACCATATTTTAGATATTAAAATCATCTTAATGCTGGATTAGTTTCAGCTTCTGATGATAACTGATGGACTGCTGTGATGTTTTTAATCAGACTCTCTTTCTGACGGCACCCATTCACTTCCATTGCTGAGACATTTCTCCAAACCTGATGAAGAAACACACTCCTCCTGATGATCTGAGAGTGAACACATTTCAGCACAATGTCATTTCTGGCTGAACTAACACATGTGACAGTCGTTAAATGTCGTTAGTCATTGTTTTATGGAAGAGCGAATGATTGAATGGCACCCATATAACTTCTAGAAGTCAGTGTAAAATCAATAAGCTTTACTTTGAGATATCACAGTACACAGAAGCACATCAGATGTTTCCACGGGAAACTCTGTCCTGACGAAGCATCTCTACGCTCACGTTAACTCGTCTCTCCGTCAGAAGATGTGTTGTTTAACTCGGCGCTAGATGTCATGGTACAGCAGATCGTATTTAGGGATGTTTCTCGGGTCGATCGGGCTCCGGACGATCAGCTTTCCTCTCATGGCGCCTCGATAGATCACTTCGATCAGATCCATGAAGTCCTGCTTGGTTTTGAAGCTCCCCACAAACTTGGTATGATCTGGAGATCTGAATGGGAATAAGTGGAGTGATATGAACGACTACGATTAAATATTACGAATAAGAGGCTTGTGCTTTAAATCTATCTTTCTCGTTTACTTCTATGGAAACATCCGTTTCAGCAGAAGTTAATTTGAGCTTTAATAACTTCTCACTTTAACCACATATCCTGTGTTTGTACCTTTTTGCAAAACATATCCGGTTTCCTTTGGGTCAGAGCCAGATTATTAATAGTGAAAGCTTGCATTAAATGCACACTTGATTTACTAGACAACAAAACAACAGTTCTTGTAAACCCTCATACAAACACAGACAATACACACATGCATCACTCATACATACACACACACACACACACACACGCACATGCATCACTCATACATACACACATGCATCACTCATACATACACACACACACACACACACACGCACATGCATCACTCATACATACACACACACACACACACACACACACGCATCACTCAAACATACACACACACACGCACATGCATCACTCATACATACACACACACACGCACATGCATCACTCATACATACACACACACACACACACACACGCACATGCATCACTCATACATACACACACACACACACACACACGCACATGCATCACTCATACACACACACACACACACACACACGCACATGCATCACTCATACATACACACACACACACACACACACGCACATGCATCACTCATACATACACACATGCATCACTCATACATACACACACACACACACACACACGCACATGCATCACTCATACATACACACACACACACACACACACACACATCACTCATACATACACACACACACGCACATGCATCACTCATACATACACACACACACACACACACACACGCATCACTCATACATACACACACACACACACACACACACGCATCACTCATACATACACACACACACACACATGCATCACTCATACATACACACACACGCACATGCATCACTCATACATACACACACATGCATCACTCATACATACACACATGCATCACTCATACATACACACACACACACACACACACGCACATGCATCACTCATACATACACACACACACACACACACACACGCATCACTCAAACATACACACACACACGCACATGCATCACTCATACATACACACACACACGCACATGCATCACTCATACATACACACACACACACACACACATGCATCACTCATACACACACACACACACACACACGCACATGCATCACTCATACATACACACACACACACACACACACGCACATGCATCACTCATACACACACACACACACACACACGCACATGCATCACTCATACATACACACACACACACACACACACACGCACATGCATCACTCATACATACACACATGCATCACTCATACATACACACACACACACACACACACGCACATGCATCACTCATACATACACACACACACACACACACACACACATCACTCATACATACACACACACACGCACATGCATCACTCATACATACACACACACACACACACACACACGCACATGCATCACTCATACATACACACACACACACACACACACACGCATCACTCATACATACACACACACACACACATGCATCACTCATACATACACACACACGCACATGCATCACTCATACATACACACACATGCATCACTCATACATACACACACACACACACACACACACACACGCACATGCATCACTCATACATACACACACACGCATCACTCATACATACACACACACACACACACACACACACGCACATGCATCACTCATACATACACACACACACGCACATGCATCACTCATACATACACACACACACACACACACACACACACGCACATGCATCACTCATACATACACACACACACGCATCACTCATACATACATACACACACACACACACGCACATGCATCACTCATACACACACACATCACTCATACACACACACACACATCACTCATACACACGCACATGCATCACTCATACACACACACACACACGCATCACTCATACATACACACACACACATCACTCACACACACACACACACGCATCACTCATACATACACACATCACTCATACACACACACATCACTCATACACACACACATCACTCACACACACACACACGCATCATACACACACACACACACACTCATACACACACACACACACACACACACACACACACACGCATCACTCATACACACACACACACGCATCACTCATACACACACACACACACACACACACACGCATCACTCATACACACACACACACGCATCACTCATACACACACACACACACACACGCATCACTCATACACACACACACGCATCACTCATACACACACACGCATCACTCATACACACACACACGCATCACTCATACACACACACATGCATCACTCATACAAACACACATCACTCATACACGCACACACACATGCATCACTCACACACACACACACACACACGCATCACTCATATACACACACACGCATCACTCATACACACATACACACACACACGCATCACTCATACACACACGCATCACTCATACACACACGCATCACTCATACACACACACATCACTCATACACACACACATCACTCATACACACACACACACACGCATCACTCATACACACACGCATCACTCATATACACACACACACATCACTCATACACACACACGCATCACTCATACACACACACACGCATCACTCATACACACACACACACACATGCATCACTCATACAAACACACATCACTCATACACGCACACACACATGCATCACTCACACACACACACACACACACGCATCACTCATATACACACACACGCATCACTCATACACACATACACACACACACGCATCACTCATACACACACGCATCACTCATACACACACGCATCACTCATACACACACACATCACTCATACACACACACATCACTCATACACACACACACACACGCATCACTCATACACACACGCATCACTCATATACACACACACACATCACTCATACACACACACATCACTCATACACACACACACACACATCACTCATACACACACACATCACTCATACACACACACACACACACACACGCATCACTCATACACACACGCATCACTCATACACACATACACACACACGCATCACTCATATACACACACACGCATCACTCATACACACACACACACACATCACTCATACACACACACACACACACGCATCACTCATATACACACACACACATCACTCATACACACATACACACACGCATCACTCATACACACACGCATACACACACACACGCATCACTCATACACACACGCATCACTCATACACACACGCATCACTCATACACATCACTCATACACACACACATCACTCATACACACACACACACGCATCACTCATACACACACGCATCACTCATATACACACACACACATCACTCATACACACACACATCACTCATACACACACACACACACATCACTCATACACACACACATCACTCATACACACACACACACGCATCACTCATACACACACGCATCACTCATATACACACACACGCATCACTCATATACACACACACGCATCACTCATATACACACACACGCATCACTCATACATACACCCATTTAAATAACTCCTCCCCTTTGTGTGGCCCCTCCCCTAATCTCACTCCAAACTTTAGCTGTAACTCGAGAGCCCTGCAGATATTAAGTACGGGATCATCAGCGGCTAGCTGTGCATTAAACGCTTCGCTAGGAACCCCCCCGACGGTTCTTCACCTCCTGCACAGCTGGCCGCTGATGATCCCGTACTCACTAATATACGGATAACACGTGAACGAGGGATATTAATCACTCACCCATAGTCCACCTTCATGTGCTGTCCGTTGAAGAAGAACACTGTAGAGGGAATGAAGCTGATGTCGAAGTATCGAGTATAAACCGGCGCCGTGTCCACATCCAGCAGATAAATACTGGCCATGTTACTCAGATCGTGAGCCGTCTTTGACAGCTGTCAATCACACAGACACAGAATGAACAGCTGTCAATCACACAGACACAGAATGGACAGCTGTCAATCACAGACACAGAATGAACAGCTGTCAATCACACAGACACAGAATGGACAGCTGTCAATCACACAGACACAGAATGAACAGCTGTCAATCACAGACACAGAATGGACAGCTGTCAATCACACAGACACAGAATGAACAGCTGTCAATCACACAGACACAGAATGGACAGCTGTCAATCACACAGACACAGAATGAACAGCTGTCAATCACACAGACACAGAATGGACAGCTGTCAATCACACAGACACAGAATGAACAGCTGTCAATCACAGACACAGAATGGACAGCTGTCAATCACACAGACACAGAATGGACAGCTGTCAATCACACAGACACAGAATGAACAGCTGTCAATCACAGACACAGAATGAACAGCTGTCAATCACAGACACAGAATGAACAGCTGTCAATCACAGACACAGAATGGACAGCTGTCAATCACACAGACACAGAATGGACAGCTGTCAATCACACAGACACAGAATGAACAGCTGTCAATCACACAGACACAGAATGAACAGCTGTCAATCACAGACACAGAATGGACAGCTGTCAATCACAGACACAGAATGGACAGCTGTCAATCACACAGACACAGAATGGACAGCTGTCAATCACAGACACAGATTCATACAAGCATCGTACTGCAATGAAAGCATGATTAGAGAGCATTTATCTGGAACAGAAATCTTGTGTAACATCATGAATGTCTTTATTATCAGTTTTGATCAATTTAACGGAGCCTTGCTAAATAAAACTATTAATTTATATAATTTCTTTCCCAGAAAAAACTCAATCCAAGCTTTTATAATGTTACAAAAGCTCTTATTTCAGATAAATGCTCATCTTTATAAGTTTCTATTCATCAAAGAATCCTGAAAAAATGTTTAAATATTAATAATAATAAATGTTTTTTGATCACAAATCAGTATATTATTATGATTTCTGAAGATCACGTGACACTGAAGACTGGATTAATGATGCTGAAAATACAGATTTAATCACATAAATAAATTATAATTTAAAATATATTAATTTATTTTAAATTCTAATAATATTTAAAAAAAAAATTACTGTATTTTTTCAGCCTTGGTGAGACTTCAAAAACATTAAAATATTAATTATTCGAAATATTTGACTAGTGGTGTGTTTACTTAAAACATATCTTATAATCAACAATTCATCATAGAAATATATTTAAATTTAAATTATGTTTAATAAATGTATCAACAATAAACACTAATAATAAACATGACCTACTACTCTGAGGACTTTCACAATATTACCGCTTTTGATGTATTTTGGATCAAATAAATGCAGAAAAAACATTAAAAATATTACGGTTCAATAACTTTTGATTAACATTTAAAGATATTTGTTTATCTGCTAAATACATACACGTTATATGTGTGTGTATACTAACATATACTCGGTATAAAAAGAGTTACATTCAAATACCAAAGTGGTATAACCCAAGTCAAACGTATAGAGCATAATAATAAGTTATGATGATAATAATAATAACTCACGATCTCGTCCAGCTGTAAACACACCGAGTCTTCATCTCTGCCGAAACGCAGCACTAACACCTTCTCAGCGACTGATTTAACGGCGTCGTCGATCTCTTTTTTACACGATAGTTTAGGGAGGAAAAAGCTCATGACGCTTTCACTGAGTTCACTCTGAAATATGAACAATATTAGCTCAGTTATGGGAATACGTGCGCGGAATACAGCGGATGTTTACTAGTGTGTGTGGTGTACCGCTATATATCATCCGGCTAGAAAGTAGTTCCTACACTGTGTGCGCAATTCAACTTTTAGTTATATTACGTGTTTTTTATATTTTAAATCACACAACAAAAATTTCTAACGTTAAATAAATTATAACATATTTTAATCCCCCGTATACGTGACGCATAATTGTGATATTTATTAACAGACAGTCTGTTAAAAGCGGAGTGCGGATTTCCACACGGACAGCTTTTATTGATGCGCACCGACATGCGGTGTGTGCTTTTGAGGGTCCGTCGGTGACTTCTGAGTGAACGTACAGAATACAGCTGATATGGTATGTTGATTTTACTCGTAATGAGTGTGAATGTGATTAAAGAGGTAGAGAAGACCGGGGCTAGTTGTCACAAGTCTCCGTAAATCTCGAGTTTGATTCATAAATACTTGAGTTTATCATTAAAACATTTAAAACCCATCATTTTGGTAAAGTCTGAGCTTCAAACTAAATTAGACTTTCTGGGGTATTACTTTTGGGTGTTAGTGTTTCTTGTCTTTAATATTTAGTCTTTAAAACGAGCTTTTCCAGGAATGCATTGTGACAACATGCCCCTGTAGGCTTCATGCGCTGTTTTTCTCTCCTGCTCAAAAACAAATAAACTGTTCACTATTTTTTATTGTAGACAATAATGTGTCTGTTTCATATGATTAATACATAAATAATGAAATCAGCAATATGCTAATATTCAAGCAACCTGAAATCAAAACACATACAGATGATGAAACCTGATTTTACCTTTGATTCGGTGCATTTTGACATTGTTTTCATGACAATATTAATATTTGTACTCTAAATATTCATTCAAATCGGCTGGAAATGCATCTTATTATCATAATGAAAGCTCAAATTAATAAAAAAACAGCAATATTGTCATATTTCAAAGACAAAAATAAGAAATCATATTTAGCATAAAGTCTGTTTTATCATGACAAACACATTTAAATATGTATTTACATAAATTGTGACCTTTAAAGTTTACAAAAAACTTTTAAAAGCTATTAAATAAAAAACTATATACATCATTATATAAAAACACTTAACATTTATATATATATAGATAGATAGCTAGATAGATACAGTGACTTTTAATGTATACAATATAA
>CM049871.1:41592031-41604531 GCA_027474115.1 Schizopygopsis malacanthus
AACGGCAAATATTATTGTTTCATTTTTGCCACGTACCTCAGAGAGTCGAACCCACTGGCACCAAGATGAAACCGGAAACAGCTGGTGGCTGCGGAAGTGACGTATTCGTTGCGTATTTCCGGGCAATCGCTACCGAATGTTACGGTTCTGATGCTGTGGAGCAGGTCTGTGAGAGATTTTCGTAAAATATCATTTTTTAAACAACGATTATTAAGCCTATATGAACATTAAACACGCTTATTACAAACAGCAATACGAGGAAACGCTCTGGTGTGATTCCGGTTTAATTTGAATCAGATGTATTATCACTATCGAGTATGTTTACATCACAGAAATACTGGTTATTTAATATCGGAAAATCATGAATATTACATAACATGTGAGAGTATTCATAATTTCGATTTTTGTCATCATAATTTTGATAAGTAGACGTTTTTACATACCAAGTCAAAATTATGAGGTAAAACATATTAGATTATAACACGTTATAATAAGTATGACGTAAAGTTATGATAAAATCGGCTTTTTATCTTATTACTATGACTTAATAAAGCGCATTATCTAATGTTTTTCATCATTACTTGTAATTTGCGACATAAAATTCTCATAATTGTCAAATTTATACGTTTTATGTCATAATTTTGACTGTGATCATGTTCATTTCTTTGTCATAATTTTGATTTTTATTGTTGTAATTTAGACAGTGTCATAATCTTGTCATCATTTTGTATTTTATAACATTTTTAACTCATTATTTATAGTTTTTCATAATTGTGATTAAATTTTTTTTTCAAATCTCAGAAAAACGCTAAATTGTAAAACTTAGATTTTAAAAGAAAAAAAAAATATTTTATTTCACAATTGAGACTTTTATCTCATCATTTACTTTTCATCTCATTATAACTGTTATAATTGAGACTTTTTCTATCATGATTTCCATATAGATTTTGTCTCATAACAGACGCTTTATCTGATAATATCTGTCGTTTCTGATTATTGTAAGGTTTGAGTTTAATCTCTTAATGTTGATGTTTTGTCTCATAACTCTGTTGTGCTGTAAACCGGTGTTTCTCGGGGGGGTTCTGCAGGTGTGAGCGGATGTGATGGGAGTTCATGGACTGTGGAAGCTCTTGGAAAGCACCGGAAAACCCATCAGTCCTGAAACACTGGAGGGGAAGATCTTAGCTGTCGGTATCCTTCCCTGCAGGATCATCTCATTGTTTACATGGCAAAGATTCCCGCTATTGTAATTAGTGATCGACCGATATTGAGTTTTTATAACCGATACCAATTATCTGCATGTTTATGTACCCGATAACCGATATGTATATACTGTTATAAAGAGTGAAGTCCATTCTTCACTTTCAGTCATCTTAACAACAACAAAAGTGTGTCCACTGCTCCAGGTGTAGGTGTGTGTGTGTGTGTGTGTGTGTGTGTGTGTGTGTGTGTGCGTGTGTGTGTGTGTGTGTTTGTGTGTGTGTGTGTCCACTGCTCCAGGTGTGTGTGTGTGTGTGTGTGTGTGTGTGTGTGTGTGTCCACTGCTCCAAGCGTGGGTGCGTGTGTGTGTGCCCACTGCTCCAGGTGTGTGTGTGTGTGTGTGTGTGTGTGTGTGTGTGTGTGTGTGTGTGTGTGTGTGTGTGTGTGTCCACTGCTACAGGTGTGTGTGTGTGTGTGTGTGTGTGTGTGTTTGTGTGTGTGTGTCCACTGCTCCAGGTGTGTGTGTGTGTGTGTGTGTGTGTGTCCACTGCTCCAGGTGTGTGTGTGTCCACTGCTCCAAGCGTGGGTGCGTGTGTGTGTGCCCACTGCTCCAGGTGTGTGTGTGTGTGTGTGTGTGTCCACTGCTACAGGTGTGCGTGTGTGTACACTGCTCCAAGTGTGGGTGTGTGTGTGTGTGCCCACTGCTCCCGGTGTGTGTGTGTGTGTGTGTGTGTGTCCACTGCTACAGGTGTGTGTGTGTGGCCCACTGCTCCAAGTGTGTGTGTGTGTGTGTGGGGCCCACTGCTCCAAGTGTGTGTGTGTGTGGCCCACTGCTCCAGGTGTGTGTGTGTGGCCCACTGCTCCAAGTGTGTGTGTGTGTGTGTGTGTGTGTGTGTGTGTATGTGTGTGTGTGGCCCACTGCTCCAAGTGTGTGTGTGTGTGTGTGTGTGTGTGTGTGTGGGGCCCACTGCTCCAGGTGTGTGTGTGTGGCCCACTGCTCCAAGTGTGTGTGTTTGTGTGTGTGTGGCCCACTGCTCCAAGTGTGTGTGTGTGTGTGTGTGTGTCCACTGCTCCAGGTGTGTGTGTGTGTGTGCGTTTGTGGCCCACTGCTCCAAGTGTGTGTGTGTGGCCCACTGCTCCAGGTGTGTGTGTGCGTGTGTGTCCACTGCTCCAAGTGTGCGTGTGTGTCCACTGCTCCAGGTGTGTGTGTGTGTGTGTGTGTCCACTGCTCCAGGTGTGTGTGTGTGTGTGTGTGTCCACTGCTCCAGGTGTGTGTGTGTGTCCACTGCTCCAGGTGTTTGTGTAGAGAACACAAAAAAAAAAAAATACGTTTTTTACTTTTTTACCGATATCCGATTATGGTAAAATGCAAAAATATCAGTAAACCGATATATCGGTCGATCTCTACTTGTAATGCAAGTCCCTCTGTACGTGTTTGGACCCGTCACTCTCCCGTCTCAGACATCAGTATCTGGCTGAATCAGGCGGTCAAAGGTGTGCGGGATCGCGATGGGAACGCGGTGCAGAACGCTCATCTCCTCACGCTCTTCCATCGCCTCTGTAAGCTGCTGTTCTTCCGCATCAGACCCGTGTTTGTGTACGATGGAGACGCGCCGCTGCTCAAGAAGCAGACGCTGGTGAGCTCCAGCAGCTTTATGTGTGCATCTAATCAATAGTTGATTCTTTCAGAAATCATTCTAATATTCTGATTTGCTGCTCAAGAAATATTTATTATTAGTGGTATTATGTTGAAAACACCTGAGTAGAATTTTCTGAATGGAATGATAGGCAGCACAGGGGACGCTGCGGCAAGTGCTCACAGAGACATGATGGCCTAGCTTGAAGCGGGCCAAACATGCGTTGAACCTGGAGATCCGGGCAGGAGCCAGACGGGCCTGCATTTGAACGGAATCCAAATCCGGGGTGCAGCTCCTGCTTGTGGGCTCCTTCCTTGGTAAGGAGCGCTCTCTGGACAAGGAGGTGGAGGGAGTGTTGGAGGAGTCCCTCATCCACCTGGGCATGAACTGCCGACTGTGATGTAGCAGAGCGAAATTTCTCCACCACCGAGCTAACCGCCTCCCCAAATAGCCCAGTTTGAGAAAGGGGAAAAAAACCTTCTCCTTCTCGCGAATCTCCGTGAGGTTGAGCCACAGGTGGTGCTCTGCGGCTACCGAGCCAGCCATCGAGCGCCCCACCGCGTGTGCGGTGTGCTTAGTGTCTCTTAGAGCCAAGTCAGTGGCTTTGCGCAGCTCAGTGACCGCCTCAGGAGTCAGACCAGCCCCTTCGTCCATTTCCTTGAGGACATCCGCCTGGTAGGCTTGGAGGATGGCCATAGTGTGGAGGGCCATGCCTGCCTGACCAGCTGCGATGTAGGACTTCCCGATAGGAGCGGAAGTGGTGCTACACGGTTAAGTCGGAAGGAGAGGGCAGGACTTCCATGAGGGCACCAGAGAAGGTGAGAGGTGAGAGGCTAGTGTGTCCTAGACCACCAGAATGGCGGTATCGCCCTGCTCCACAGAACCCACTAGGTTGGTGAAGTCAGCGGCTGCCGGGTTAGTAGATGGGAGGAAAAAGGCTGTTTCCAGGATCTGGAGATCTCTTGATGCTGATCAATTAAAAATGGCAATTTCCTCCGTCCAGGCCTAGAATTCGGGCCGCTAAGAAACCGCTCGTCGAGTTTGGACGATTGAGACTCGCGGGGCTCATCGGGCCAATCTATAGATAGCTTCTCAGTAGCGCGGGAAAGCACGTCCACGAGCTCAGAGAAGGCTGCGCCTCCTGGCCACTAGGCGGGAGAGAGTCGGTTAAAGCAAGCCCGAAATCCTCAGAGTCGGAGGCTGTTGTGAATAACACGTCATCTAGCCCGAAGGAAACGGTGTCGCGTGCCTCCGGGCTAGGATATAGGTAATCGTGCGCGAATTCAACAGGCGAACTCGCGTGCACGTGCTCAGGTGAGAGAGGGAGAGAAAGGGCGAGGCCCGTCTGCTCGTTCTCCATCGCCTCGAGCTCCACATCCAAATCCCAGGTCGCGGATTCACGGAAGGTCTCCGGGGCGCGACGGAGAAACACGGATGACTCACTTTCAAAAAGCAGCAACGATATTCCATGGCACTTCACCGCGAGGAGAACAGAGTTCCGCTACTGCAGTCGCCGAAGTGCAAATGGAGAGGAATCCAAGAAAAATCGGGCGAAATCGGGTCAAAAGAATCGCAACAAGAAGGGCTAATATGGCCACTTCATGAAGGCAGATAAATCTGAGGAGCAGATGGCATGTTCGCCAGTATAAGATGCGACGTGAGAACGCCGAGGGCGGCTTCCGCACCAGCAGCCAATGAATTGGCGTGATTCTATACGGGTTTCAGACAATCGGCACACCCAGGGGCGTTCCCAAAGCCTGTAAGCTTTACGCAGCATCGAGTGAACCTATGAAAGAGAACATTTATTATTATTATTATTATTATTATTAAGTAGAAAACAGCTGAGTAGATTTTTTCAGGTTTCTTTGATGAATAGAAAGTTCAGAAAAACAGCATTTATCTGAAATAGAAATCTTTTTTAACATTATAATCATCCCTTTTGATCCATTTAAAGCATCCATGCTAAATAAACGTTTTAATCGCTATAATATCTTTCCCAATTTATTTTTTTTATAAATGATACTGCCTATGGAGTATAATGTTACAAATCTTTTTATTTCAGATACATGCTGATCTTTGATCTTTCTATGTATCAAAGAATCCTGAAAAAATTTTACTCAACTGTTTTAAATATTCATAAAATGAATAATAATAATAATAATACACATGTTTTTTGAGCAGCAGATCAGAATGATTACTGAAGGATCGTGTGACTGGAGTAATGATGCTGAAATATTCATCTTTGATCACAGAAATAAATTACAGTTTAAAATCTGATCAAATAGAAAGCAGTTATTTTTGCTGTATTTTGTATCAAATAAATGCAGGCTTGGTGAGCAGATCTAATGACTGGTAAAGTATGCATGTAAATGCTTGACCGTCCTGAACGTCCTCAGGTCCTCAGGAGACAGCGGAGGGAGGAGATGAGCCGTGAGTCCACACAGACCAATGACAAGCTCCTCCGGACCTTCCTGAAGAGACAAGCCATCAAAGCAGCTTTAGGAGACCAGAGGTGCGAGTCTGCGTCATGACCAGTGATGCTATTCCTAGGGTTGAGATAATCCCATACTTAAATATTGTTTTATGAGTGTCCTAAAACAAGTTTCATTCATCAAGAATCATTCTTTCAAGAGATTCATTCAAAAACACTGATTCCTCCAGTAATGAAACGAGTCAATCTTGAGTGAGTCATTGAATCATTCATTCAAGAGATTCATTCAAAAACACTGATTCATCCAGCAATGAAACGAGTCGATCTTGAGTGAGTCATTGAATCATTCATTCAAGAGATTTGTTAAAAAACACTGATTCATCCAGTAATGAAACGAGTCGATCTTGAGTGAGTCATTGAATCATTCACTCAAGAGATTCATTCAAAAACACTGATTCATCCAGTAATGAAACGAGTCAATCTTGAGTGAGTCATTGAATCATTCATTCAAGAGATTCATTCAAAAACACTGATTCATCCAGTAATGAAACGAGTCGATCTTGAGTGAGTCATTGAATCATTCATTCAAGAGATTCGTTCAAAAACACTGATTCATCCAGTAATGAAACGAGTCAATCTTGAGTGAGTCATTGAATCATTCATTCAAGAGATTCGTTCAAAAATACTGATTCATCCAGTAATGAAACAAGTGAATCTTGAGTGAGTCATTGAATCATTCATTCAAGAGATTCATTCAAAAACACTGATTCATCCAGTAATGAAACGAGTCAATCTTGAGTGAGTGTGATATCTAAATGTTTGTTTTTTTAACCACATTGGAATCTAAACTGAGACTCGATAAGCTTCACTCGAGAATAACCTGCTCCGGTCTTTTCTCTTCTGCAGTAAAGAGGTGATTCCCAGCCTGTCTTCTGTGAGACGAGACGATCAGGACGACTTGTACGTTCTGCCTGCTCTTCCTCCTGACGAGGACAGACACGAGAGCAGGTAATGACACACTAATGAGACATGATGATAACCAAGGAACATGCTTTCATTCCTGTCTTTAAATGAATGCTGCAGCAGTTCAGAGGAGGAAAGAGACGCAGACGAATCTCTGCAGACCTTCAGCAGACTCCAGGTGAGACCTTTAGCAGACGCTTTTCACAACACACTGCTTCAAAGCAGCTTTACAAAAATAATAATGTTAACATCTTCATAGCTGCATTCAGCAGATTAGAGACGGACGATAATATAATTACATCTTCTGACGATATAAACAATCAAGCAGTTGAGATTTGAGATCTAGCTGTGTACTGCATGCGTGCGGATAGCATGTATTTGACTATCGTGTATAAAGTACTGCTGTACATAATTGAGAGATAAAAATGATGGCATAAAAAGTTGAAATTATTACATAAAAAATTATTATGATGACATACTATGTCAATGTATAAGGAAAATGATAGCAAAAAAGTCAAAATTATGACAAATTCAGTTTTTTATTTCAGAATTTTTTATTTATTTATTTGAATTTTTTTGATTTTCTCATAATTATGACTTATCTCAAGTATGACTTTTTCGTCTTAAAATGTAGATTTTCTTTCTAATAGTTCAGATTTTTTAAATCTCGTCAGTTTGACTTTTCCTCATAATTATGACTTTTTAATCTCAAATGTGTTGACGTTTCCCTTATATTTATGACTTTAAATCTCATAATTATGATTTCTTAATCTTATAATTTAAACTTTGTCTTCATAATTTTTACTTTTTTTCATAAATATGATTTCTTAATTTAATTGTTTTGACTTTTTCCTCATCATTTTGATTTCTTAATTTCATAATTTTGACTTTTCCCTCATAATTATGACTTTAAATATCATAAATATGACTTCTTAATTTCATTGTTTTAACTATTTCCTCATAATTATGATTTCATAATTTTGACTTTCCCCTCATAACAATGACTTTAAATATCATAAATATGACTTCTTAATTTCATTGTTTTGGACTTTTTCCCCATAACAATTACTTTAAATCTCATAAATATGATTTCTTAATCTCATAATTTTGACTTTCTCTTCATAATTTTGACTTTTTGACTTTTTCTTCATAATTATGATTTCTTAATTTCATAATTTTGACTTTTCCCTCATAATTATGACTTTAAATATCATAAATATGACTTCTTAATTTCATAATTTTGACTTTCCCCTCATAACAATGACTTTAAATATCATAAATATGACTTCTTAATTTCATAATTTTGACTTTCCCCTCATAACAATGACTTTAAATCTCATAATTATGATTTCTTAATCTCATAATTTTGACTTTCTCTACATAATTTTGACTTTTTGACTGTTTCTTCATAAATATGACTTCTTAATTTAATTGTTTTGACTTTTTCCTCATCATTTAGATAATTTAATCTCATAATCATGACTTTTTTCTCATAATTGATCTTTTATCTTTTAACTGTAGCATTATGTCTTTGTTTATTGAGGATATGAGCCGCAGCCGAGTGCATGACACAAGACGTCTCTGATGTGTTTCTCTGCTTCAGGAGCAGGTCTATAGCAACCCAAACTCAATAGACATCAACTCTGAGGAGTTTTCCCTCATGCCTCCGGAGATCAAACACCAAATCCTGAAAGACCTGAAGGAGTTCAGCAAGAGACGACGCACGCTGCTGCAGAAGCCCCCACAGGTGCGTTTAACACTACCGCAGGTTAACTCTAATCCTCACGCCGTGTGCTTAAACTCCTGATGCTGGTGTGTCAGAGGTCCGGCGAGTTCTCTCAGTATCAGCTGGCGGGTCTCCTGCAGAGGAACGATCTGAACCAGCGTCTGGAGGGAGTGGAGCAGGAGATGAACCCGAGCCGAGACCAGCACACAGAGATCCGCCGGCTGGTGTCCGAGGACTCCTCGCACTACATCCTCATCAAAGGTGAGCCAAAACACCACAGAGCTGCACCATGCATGTTTCATCCCAGAGCATGTGACCGGATTTAACCATGTATACAATTTATATTGATTTATTTTAAAATAATATATTACAATTTTTAGCATTTAATTTTTAGTATGTTTTATTTTGATTTTCTTATTATTATTATAATTATTTATTTATTTTGATTGTTTTTATTTTAAAAGAATTGATAATGAATGTAAATTTGTATTATTTACATGTTATTATTTATATTCTATGTATGCTGTGCATCCTTGATGAATAAGAGAATACATGTCTTTACTAAAGAATAAACCTGCAGTCTGTGTGTTCTGATTCTCCTCAGGGTCCCAGAAGAAAGCCGGCGCTCCGGACGGTCAGTCGGCTCCAGCGCTGTGGTCCAGCTGTCCGTGGGAACGTAAAGGGAGACCCAAAGGAAAGCCTGAGCCCTTGTGGCGGCCCGTGACTGAGGAAGATGAGAACAAGCCTTCCTCGTCCTCGTCCTGTGCTGAGGAGGATCCGCTCTCGTCTCGAACCCTACAGGCCGCCCAGAGCGCCGTGACCGATCCCGCAGACGGCCGCAGACGCAGAACATACGTCATCAGCAGCAGCTCCGAGGACGAGGATGAAGCAGTGACCGAGGTCCATGCAGGAGGAGGTGTTTCTCCCAGGACTCTGCTGGATGAAGCGGTGACCGAGGTCCATGCAGGAGGAGGTGTTTCTCCCAGGACTCTGCTGGATGAAGCCGTGACCGAGGTCCATGCAGGAGGAGGTGTTTCTCCCAGGACTCTGCTGGATGAAGCCGTGACCGAGGTCCATGCAGGAGGAGGTGTTTCTCCCAGGACTCTGCTGGATGAAGCAGTGACCGAGGTCCATGCAGGAGGAGGTGTTTCTCCCAGGACTCTGCTGGATGAAGCCGTGACCGAGGTCCATGCAGGAGGAGGTGTTTCTCCCAGGACTCTGCTGGATGAAGCGGTGACCGAGGTCCATGCAGGAGGAGGTGTTTCTCCCAGGACTCTGCTGGATGAAGCGGTGACCGAGGTCCATGCAGGAGGAGGTGTTTCTCCCAGGACTCTGCTGGATGAAGCCGTGACCGAGGTCCATGCAGGAGGAGGTGTTTCTCCCAGGACTCTGCTGGATGAAGCGGCGGTTCTCGTGACCGAGGTCCATGCAGGAGGAGGTGTTTCTCCCAGGACTCTGCTGGCGATACGAGCAGCTCTGGAGCCGAGGAGCAGTTCTGATGGAGAGGATCTACGAGAGCCTGCGGGAGATCCTCTTCTGATGCCAAGACCAGCGAGCGCTTCTTCTGACCGCAGACCTGTGAATGCAGACCGGACGGAGGAAGATGCAGTGAAGAGTGACGATGAGGAGGAAAGCAGCTCTGAAGGTACTAATGCACACAGACTGAGATTACGGGTTCAGGAGCGATTTACAAACCTTTGGGATAAAGTCTGTTCTTCAAGCCCCTTTAATATTTCAATAACTTAACAACATATTTGCTGGTTTCTGGTTTTATAATGCCAGTTAATGGTCATGTGACATGCAGGTAAATTAATACAATATTTAATCATTCATTTTATTTTTTTAAATTTAAAATGGTTTATTTACAAAAAAATAATATTTACATTTTATTTCAGATTATGATAAAAAAAAAAAAATTATTTAACAATTTTAGTAGATGTAATTTTAAAATGTTTTACAAAAATATAATTTATTTCATTATTATTTTTATATTTGTTTTGATCATTTACATTTTAAAAATTTTATTTTAATTTGATATTTTTATGGTTTATATTTTATAGAATTTTTTTTATTTACATATTTATGATTTAACAATGTATATAATTTAGTGTTTTATATTGATTTATTTAAAATAATATATTACAATTTTTATCATTTAATTTTTTGTATGTTTTATTTTGATTGTTTTTATTTTAAAATGATTTATTGTAAATTTACATTTTATGATTTATATTCTTGGTATGTTTTGATTATTTTTAATTTAGAATTATTTGTTTACATTTCTATGATAACAAATTTTTAGAAAGTGTTTTTTTTATGTATGAAAAGTTAGAATTTATTATAAATGTTATTTGTTATTATTTTCATTTTATGATTGATAGTTTTAGTATGTTTTGATTATTTTTAACTTAGAATTATTTGTTTAAATTTGTATGATATAACACATTTT
Organism: Schizopygopsis malacanthus; assembly: GCA_027474115.1. Classification (NCBI taxonomy): domain Eukaryota; kingdom Metazoa; phylum Chordata; class Actinopteri; order Cypriniformes; family Cyprinidae; genus Schizopygopsis; species Schizopygopsis malacanthus. The sequence goes on from CM049871.1 coordinate 41,602,438, forward strand.
TTATTTATTTGTTTTAAAATGACATATTATATTTGTATAATTTATTATAAATGTACATTTTTATTATTTTAATTTTATGATTTATATTCTTGGTAGGTTTTGATTATTTATTTTTATGTTTATGATATAATGTTTTATTTATTTGTTTTAAAATGACATTAACATTTTATAATTGAAGTAATTTTGAGTATAATTTTTTTAATTTTTCATCCACTCACAAGCCCTGTCTTGAAGCATGTTTAAATGTTTTTTCAGGAACACACAGACCTGTGATCATCTGTTTTCATAGCTGTTCATGTGTTGCCTGCAGAGAGTTTCATCGAGGTGTCTGATGCGGAGGAAGCATCTGAAACAGAGTCTCTCGACAAAGCAGAAGAAGCGGCTGATAAAAGCACCTCAGACGAGGAGGAGGAGGAGAGAAGAGAGGAAGAGTCTGGTGCTCAGAGCCCAGATACGAGTGAAGAAGTCAACGAGTCGGTCAATGAAGCTCCTGCTACGAGCGAGTGGGATCACATCGACACGGTACGTCTCACACTGAATCTGCGTTATATGAGATATTCTGACTGCATCTGTGCTGCGTCTGTGCTGCGTCTGACTGCGTCTGTGCTGCGTCTGTGCTGCGTCTGACTGCATCTGTGCTGCGTCTGACTGCGTCTGTGCTGCGTCTGTGCTGCGTCTGACTGCATCTGTGCTGCGTCTGTGCTGCGTCTGACTGCATCTGTGCTGCGTCTGTGCTGCTTCTGACTGTGCTGCTTCTGACTGTGCTGCGTCTGACTGCGTCTGTGCTGCTTCTGACTGCGTCTGTGCTGCGTCTGACTGTGCTGCTTCTGACTGTGCTGCGTCTGACTGCGTCTGTGCTGCTTCTGACTGCGTCTGTGCTGCGTCTGTGCTGCGTCTGACTGTGCTGTATCTGTGCTGCTTCTGACTGTGCTGCGTCTGACTGCGTCTGTGCTGCTTCTGACTGCATCTGTGCTGCTTCTGACTGCATTTGTGCTGCTTCTGACTGCGTCTGTGCTGCTTCTGACTGCGTCTGTGCTGCGTCTGACTGCATCTGTGCTGCTTCTGACTGCGTCTGTGCTGCGTCTGTGCTGCTTCTGACTGCGTCTGTGCTGCTTCTGACTGCGTCTGTGCTGCTTCTGACTGCGTCTGTCTGTCTGTCTGTCTGTCTGTCTGTCTGTGCTGCGTCTGTGCTGCTTCTGACTGTGCTGCTTCTGACTGCGTCTGTGCTGCGTCTGTGCTGCGTCTGTGCTGCGTCTGACTGCGTCTGTGCTGCGTCTGTGCTGCGTCTGACTGCATCTGTGCTGCGTCTGACTGCATCTGTGCTGCGTCTGTGCTGCGTCTGTGCTGCGTCTGTGCTGCGTCTGACTGCATCTGTGCTGTGTCTGTGCTGCTTCTGACTGTGCTGCGTCTGTGCTGCTTCTGACTGTGCTGCTTCTGACTGTGCTGCGTCTGACTGCGTCTGTGCTGCTTCTGACTGCGTCTGTGCTGCGTCTGACTGTGCTGTATCTGTGCTGCGTCTGACTGCGTCTGTGCTGCTTCTGACTGCATCTGTGCTGCTTCTGACTGCATTTGTGCTGCTTCTGACTGCGTCTGTGCTGCTTCTGACTGCGTCTGTGCTGCGTCTGACTGCATCTGTGCTGCTTCTGACTGCGTCTGTGCTGCGTCTGTGCTGCTTCTGACTGCGTCTGTGCTGCTTCTGACTGCGTCTGTCTGTCTGTCTGTCTGTGCTGCGTCTGTGCTGCTTCTGACTGTGCTGCTTCTGACTGCGTCTGTGCTGCATCTGTGCTGCTTCTGACTGCATCTGTGCTGCTTCTGACTGCGTCTGTCTGTCTGTCTGTGCTGCGTCTGTACTGCTTCTGACTGCGTCTGTGCTGCGTCTGTGCTGCTTCTGACTGTGCTGCTTCTGACTGTGCTGCGTCTGTACTGCTTCTGACTGCGTCTGTGCTGCTTCTGACTGCGTCTGTCTGTCTGTCTGTCTGTGCTGCGTCTGTGCTGCTTCTGACTGTGCTGCATCTGTGCTGCTTCTGGCTGCGTCTGTGCTGCGTCTGTGCTGCGTCTGTGCTGCTTCTGACTGCGTCTGTGCTGCGTCTGTGC
>CM049871.1:41609531-41617031 GCA_027474115.1 Schizopygopsis malacanthus
TCTCCAGCAGATAAAACTGGTCTGGAGTCAGTTACTACAGAGATTATAACACTAGTATCTCCAGCAGATAAAACTGGTCTGGAGTCAGTTATTACAGAGATTATAACACTAGTATCTCCAGCAGATAAAACTGGTCTGGAGTCAGTTATTACAGAGATTATAACACTAGTATCTCCAGCAGATAAAACTGGTCTGAAGTCAGTTATTACAGAGATCAGAACACTAGTATCTCCAGCAGATAAAACTGGTCTGGAGTCAGTTATTACAGAGATTATAACACTAGTATCTCCAGCAGATAAAACTGGTCTGAAGTCAGTTATTACAGAGATCAGAACACTAGTATCTCCAGCAGATAAAACTGGTCTGGAGTCAGTTACTACAGAGATTATAACACTAGTATCTCCAGCAGATAAAACTGGTCTGGAGTCAGTTATTACAGAGATTATAACACTAGTATCTCCAGCAGATAAAACTGGTCTGGAGTCAGTTATTACAGAGATTATAACACTAGTATCTCCAGCAGATAAAACTGATCTGGAGTCAGTTACTACAGAGATTATAACACTAGTATCTCCAGCAGATAAAACTGGTCTGGAGTCAGTTATTACAGAGATTATAACACTAGTATCTCCAGCAGATAAAACTGGTCTGGAGTCAGTTATTACAGAGATTATAACACTAGTATCTCCAGCAGATAAAACTGGTCTGGAGTCAGTTATTACAGAGATTATAACACTAGTATCTCCAGCAGATAAAACTGGTCTGGAGTCAGTTATTACAGAGATTATAACACTGGTATCTCCAGCAGATAAAACTGGTCTGGAGTCAGTTATTACAGAGATTATAACAGAACACTGGTATCTCCAGCAGATAAAACTGGTCTGGAGTCAGTTATTACAGAGATTATAACACAGTATCTCCAGCAGATAAAACTGGTCTGGAGTCAGTTATTACAGAGATTATAACACTAGTATCTCCAGCAGATAAAACTGGTCTGGAGTCAGTTACTTACAGAGATTATAACACTAGTATCTCCAGCAGATAAAACTGGTCTGGAGTCAGTTATTACAGAGATTATAACACTAGTATCTCCAGCAGATAAAACTGGTCTGGAGTCAGTTATTACAGAGATTATAACACTAGTATCTCCAGCAGATAAAACTGGTCTGGAGTCAGTTATTACAGAGATTATAACACTAGTATCTCCAGCAGATAAAACTGGTCTGGAGTCAGTTATTACAGAGATTATAACACTAGTATCTCCAGCAGATAAAACTGGTCTGGAGTCAGTTATTACAGAGATTATAACACTAGTATCTCCAGCAGATAAAACTGGTCTGGAGTCAGTTATTACAGAGATTATAACACTAGTATCTCCAGCAGATAAAACTGGTCTGGAGTCAGTTATTACAGAGATTATAACACTAGTATCTCCAGCAGATAAAACTGGTCTGGAGTCAGTTATTACAGAGATTATAACACTAGTATCTCCAGCAGATAAAACTGGTCTGGAGTCAGTTACTACAGAGATTATAACACTAGTATCTCCAGCAGATAAAACTGGTCTGGAGTCAGTTATTACAGAGATTATAACACTAGTATCTCCAGCAGATAAAACTGGTCTGGAGTCAGTTATTTCAGAGATTATAACACTAGTATCTCCAGCAGATAAAACTGGTCTGGAGTCAGTTATAACACTACAGAGATTATAACACTAGTATCTCCAGCAGATAAAACTGGTCTGGAGTCAGTTATTACAGAGATTATAACACTAGTATCTCCAGCAGATAAAACTGGTCTGGAGTCAGTTATTACAGAGATTATAACACTAGTATCTCCAGCAGATAAAACTGGTCTGGAGTCAGTTATACAGAGATTATAACACTAGTATCTCCAGCAGATAAAACTGGTCTGGAGTAGTTATTACAGAGATTATAACACTAGTATCTCCAGCAGATAAAACTGGTCTGGAGTCAGTTATTACAGGAGATTATAACACTAGTATCTCCAGCAGATAAAACTGGTCTGGAGTCAGTTATTACAGAGATTATAACACTAGTATCTCCAGCAGATAAAACTGGTCTGGAGTCAGTTATTACAGAGATTATAACACTAGTATCTCCAGCAGATAAAACTGGTCTGGAGTCAGTTATTACAGAGATTATAACACTAGTATCTCCAGCAGATAAAACTGGTCTGGAGTCAGTTATTACGGAGATTATAACACTAGTATCTCCAGCAGATAAAACTGGTCTGGAGTCAGTTATTACAGAGATTATAACACTAGTATCTCCAGCAGATAAAACTGGTCTGGAGTCAGTTATTACAGAGATTATAACACTAGTATCTCCAGCAGATTAAAACTGGTCTGGAGTCAGTTACTACAGAGATTATAACACTAGTATCTCCAGCAGATAAAACTGGTCTGGAGTCAGTTATTACGGAGATTATAACACTGTATCTCCAGCAGATAAAACTGGTCTGGAGTCAGTTATTACGGAGATTATAACACTAGTATCTCCAGCAGATAAAACTGGTCTGGAGTCAGTTATTACAGAGATTATAACACTAGTATCTCCAGCAGATAAAACTGGTCTGGAGTCAGTTACTACAGAGATTATAACACTAGTATCTCCAGCAGATAAAACTGGTCTGGAGTCAGTTACTACAGAGATTATAACACTGGTATCTCCAGCAGATAAAACTGGTCTGGAGTCAGTTACTACAGAGATTATAACACTAGTATCTCCAGCAGATAAAACTGGTCTGGAGTCAGTTACTACAGAGATTATAACACTAGTATCTCCAGCAGATAAAACTGGTCTGGAGTCAGTTACTACAGAGATTATAACACTAGTATCTCCAGCAGATAAAACTGGTCTGGAGTCAGTTATTACAGAGATTATAACACTAGTATCTCCAGCAGATAAAACTGGTCTGGAGTCAGTTACTTACAGAGATTATAACACTAGTATCTCCAGCAGATAAAACTGGTCTGGAGTCAGTTATTACAGAGATTATAACACTAGTATCTCCAGCAGATAAAACTGGTCTGGAGTCAGTTATTACAGAGATTATAACACTAGTATCTCCAGCAGATAAAACTGGTCTGGAGTCAGTTATTACAGAGATTATAACACTAGTATCTCCAGCAGATAAAACTGGTCTGGAGTCAGTTATTACAGAGATTATAACACTAGTATCTCCAGCAGATAAAACTGGTCTGGAGTCAGTTATTACAGAGATTATAACACTAGTATCTCCAGCAGATTAAAACTGGTCTGGAGTCAGTTACTACAGAGATTATAACACTAGTATCTCCAGCAGATAAAACTGGTCTGGAGTCAGTTACTACAGAGATTATAACACTAGTATCTCCAGCAGATAAAACTGGTCTGGAGTCAGTTATTACAGAGATTATAACACTAGTATCTCCAGCAGATAAAACTGGTCTGGAGTCAGTTATTACAGAGATTATAACACTAGTATCTCCAGCAGATAAAACTGGTCTGGAAGTCAGTTATTACAGAGATTATAACACTAGTATCTCCAGCAGATAAAACTGGTCTGAAGTCAGTTATTACAGAGATTATAACACTAGTATCTCCAGCAGATAAAACTGGTCTGGAGTCAGTTATTACAGAGATTATAACACTAGTATCTCCAGCAGATAAAACTGGTCTGGAGTCAGTTACTTACAGAGATTATAACACTAGTATCTCCAGCAGATAAAACTGGTCTGGAGTCAGTTATTACAGAGATTATAACACTAGTATCTCCAGCAGATAAAACTGGTCTGGAGTCAGTTATTACAGAGATTATAACACTAGTATCTCCAGCAGATAAAACTGGTCTGGAGTCAGTTATTACAGAGATTATAACACTAGTATCTCCAGCAGATAAAACTGGTCTGGAGTCAGTTATTACAGAGATTATAACACTAGTATCTCCAGCAGATAAAACTGGTCTGAAGTCAGTTATTACAGAGATTATAACACTAGTATCTCCAGCAGATAAAACTGGTCTGGAGTCAGTTATTACAGAGATTATAACACTAGTATCTCCAGCAGATAAAACTGGTCTGGAGTCAGTTACTACAGAGATTATAACACTAGTATCTCCAGCAGATAAAACTGGTCTGGAGTCAGTTACTACAGAGATTATAACACTAGTATCTCCAGCAGATAAAACTGGTCTGGAGTCAGTTATTACAGAGATTATAACACTAGTATCTCCAGCAGATAAAACTGGTCTGGAGTCAGTTATTACAGAGATTATAACACTAGTATCTCCAGCAGATAAAACTGGTCTGGAGTCAGTTATTACAGAGATTATAACACTAGTATCTCCAGCAGATAAAACTGGTCTGGAGTCAGTTATTACAGAGATTATAACACTAGTATCTCCAGCAGATAAAACTGGTCTGGAGTCAGTTATTACAGAGATTATAACACTAGTATCTCCAGCAGATAAAACTGTCTGGAGTCAGTTACTACAGAGATATATAACACTAGTATCTCCAGCAGATAAAACTGGTCTGGAGTCAGTTATTACAGAGATTATAACACTAGTATCTCCAGCAGATAAAACTGGTCTGGAGTCAGTTATACAGAGATTATAACACTGTATCTCCAGCAGATAAAACTGGTCTGGAGTCAGTTATTACAGAGATTATAACACTAGTATCTCCAGCAGATAAAACTGGTCTGGAGTCAGTTATTACAGAGATTATAACACTAGTATCTCCAGCAGATAAAACTGGTCTGGAGTCAGTTATTACAGAGATTATAACACTAGTATCTCCAGCAGATAAAACTGGTCTGGAGTCAGTTACTACAGAGATTATAACACTAGTATCTCCAGCAGATAAAACTGGTCTGAAGTCAGTTATTACAGAGATTATAACACTAGTATCTCCAGCAGATAAAACTGGTCTGGAGTCAGTTACTTACAGAGATTATAACACTAGTATCTCCAGCAGATAAAACTGGTCTGGAGTCAGTTATTACAGAGATTATAACACTAGTATCTCCAGCAGATAAAACTGGTCTGGAGTCAGTTACTTACAGAGATTATAACACTAGTATCTCCAGCAGATAAAACTGGTCTGGAGTCAGTTACTTACAGGAGATTATAACACTAGTATCTCCAGCAGATAAAACTGGTCTGGAGTCAGTTATTACAGAGATTATAACACTAGTATCTCCAGCAGATAAAACTGGTCTGGAGTCAGTTACTACAGAGATTATAACACTAGTATCTCCAGCAGATAAAACTGGTCTGGAAGTCAGTTACTTACAGAGATTATAACACTAGTATCTCCAGCAGATAAAACTGGTCTGAAGTCAGTTATTACAGAGATTATAACACTAGTATCTCCAGCAGATAAAACTGGTCTGGAGTCAGTTATTACAGAGATTATAACACTAGTATCTCCAGCAGATAAAACTGGTCTGGAGTCAGTTATTACAGAGATTATAACACTAGTATCTCCAGCAGATAAAACTGGTCTGGAGTCAGTTATTACAGAGATTATAACACTAGGTATCTCCAGCAGATAAAACTGGTCTGGAGTCAGTTACTACAGAGATTATAACACTAGTATCTCCAGCAGATAAAACTGGTCTGGAGTCAGTTATTACAGAGATTATAACACTAGTATCTCCAGCAGATAAAACTGGTCTGGAGTCAGTTACTACAGAGATTATAACACTAGTATCTCCAGCAGATAAAACTGGTCTGGAGTCAGTTATTACAGAGATTATAACACTAGTATCTCCAGCAGATAAAACTGGTCTGGAGTCAGTTACTTACAGAGATTATAACACTAGTATCTCCAGCAGATAAAACTGGTCTGGAGTCAGTTATTACAGAGATTATAACACTAGTATCTCCAGCAGATAAAACTGGTCTGGAGTCAGTTATTACAGAGATTATAACAAGTAACAGATAAAACTAGTATCTCCAGCAGATAAAACTGGTCTGGAGTCAGTTATTACAGAGATTATAACACTAGTATCTCCAGCAGATAAAACTGGTCTGAAGTCAGTTATTACAGAGATCAGAACACTAGTATCTCCAGCAGATAAAACTGGTCTGGAGTCAGTTATTACAGAGATTATAACACTAGTATCTCCAGCAGATAAAACTGGTCTGGAGTCAGTTACTACAGAGATTATAACACTAGTATCTCCAGCAGATAAAACTGGTCTGGAGTCAGTTATTACAGAGATTATAACACTAGTATCTCCAGCAGATAAAACTGGTCTGGAGTCAGTTACTACAGAGATTATAACACTAGTATCTCCAGCAGATAAAACTGATCTGGAGTCAGTTACTACAGAGATTATAACACTAGTATCTCCAGCAGATAAAACTGATCTGGAGTCAGTTACTACAGAGATTATAACACTAGTATCTCCAGCAGATAAAACTGGTCTGGAGTCAGTTATTACAGAGATTATAACACTAGTATCTCCAGCAGATAAAACTGGTCTGGAGTCAGTTATTACAGAGATTATAACACTAGTATCTCCAGCAGATAAAACTGGTCTGGAGTCAGTTATTACAGAGATTATAACACTAGTATCTCCAGCAGATAAAACTGGTCTGAAGTCAGTTATTACAGAGATCAGAACACTGGTATCTCCAGCAGATAAAACTGGTCTGGAGTCAGTTATTTCAGAGATTATAACACTGGTATCTCCAGCAGATAAAACTGGTCTGGAGTCAGTTATTACAGAGATTATAACACTAGTATCTCCAGCAGATAAAACTGGTCTGGAGTCAGTTACTACAGAGATTATAACACTAGTATCTCCAGCAGATAAAACTGGTCTGGAGTCAGTTATTACAGAGATTATAACACTAGTATCTCCAGCAGATAAAACTGGTCTGGAGTCAGTTATTACAGAGATTATAACACTAGTATCTCCAGCAGATAAAACTGGTCTGGAGTCAGTTATTACAGAGATTATAACACTAGTATCTCCAGCAGATAAAACTGGTCTGGAGTCAGTTATTACAGAGATTATAACACTAGTATCTCCAGCAGATAAAACTGGTCTGGAGTCAGTTATTACAGAGATTATAACACTAGTATCTCCAGCAGATAAAACTGGTCTGGAGTCAGTTATTACAGAGATTATAACACTAGTATCTCCAGCAGATAAAACTGGTCTGGAGTCAGTTATTACAGAGATTATAACACTAGTATCTCCAGCAGATAAAACTGGTCTGGAGTCAGTTACTTACAGAGATTATAACACTAGTATCTCCAGCAGATAAAACTGGTCTGGAGTCAGTTATTACAGAGATTATAACACTAGTATCTCCAGCAGATAAAACTGGTCTGGAGTCAGTTATTACAGAGATTATAACACTAGTATCTCCAGCTGATAAAACTGGTCTGAAGTCAGTTATTACAGAGATTATAACACTAGTATCTCCAGCAGATAAAACTGGTCTGGAGTCAGTTATTTATAACAGAGATTATAACAC
>CM049871.1:41627031-41732031 GCA_027474115.1 Schizopygopsis malacanthus
AGCCTAAACAGCTTTAATAAACAATAGACCTCAAATCAAATACAAAAGGGTTGGCTTTATCATGTTTACAATTAAGAATCTGAAATGTGATATTTAATCGTTTTAAAAGTACATTTTAATCATTTTAATTGAAAATTAAAGTTATTCAGAAATTATTTTGTTACATTTTAGAATTTATTTTTAAATATTTAAATTCACCACAAATGTATACATATGAAATTTTGAATTTGTAAAAAATATTTAAGTTAAAATGTTAAATTTAATAAATATTTAAGAATGATTTGAAAATATTTTAAATATTTATTAGTTATTTAAAATAATATTTTGTTTTGAAAATGTGTCAATATTAAATTTAGCGAAATTTAAACTTATTTAATTGTTTTAATTATGTTATTAATTTTAATATTTATTTATTTTTAATTACAGAAATTTAGCAAAAAATGTATGAATCTGAAATGCATTATTACATTTAAATAAAATTTATAAAATATTTTAACTACATTTAAATAACTTAAAATATGTAACATAGTATTATATAAGTAATAAGAAGTAATTGCATTTGGAAACAAAGATGAAGTTCTCAAGGTGAATGCATACCTTGACTCTAGGGGTCAAACAACTAAAAATCAAGTCAGAAATCTTGGGGTGATTCTGGAGACAGACCTTAGTTTTAGTAGTCATGTCAAAGCAGTAACTAAATCAGCATACTATCATCTCAAAAACATTGCAAGAATTAGATGTTTTGTTTCCAGTCATGACTTAACAAGAAATGGTGTGACCCCAGGAATATCTCCATTCTGTCGCGTTCCTGTTCGCCTCATCTGGAGCATCTCTCCATTATCTGCCGCCCCTTCTATCTGCCCCAGGAATTTACATCGATCCTCGTGTCTGCCGTTTATATTCCTCCACAAGCAGACACTAGCGTGGCTTTGTCCAATCTCCACGATGAAATCAGCGGATATATCAACAAACATCCCGACGCTGCTTGTATCATTGCTGGGGACTTTAACAAGGCCAACCTCAAGAAAGTCCTGCCGAACTTTCATCAACACATATCCTGTCCAACCAGAGGACTGAATACACTGGATCACTGCTACACTCCGCTCAATAACGCCTACAAAGCCCACTCACTGCCGGCTTTTGGCAAATCAGATCATGTCGCCATCTTTCTCACGCCGGAATACAAACAAAGGATCTCTCGCGAGCCGCCGGTGGAGAGGGAAGTGACGCGTTGGTCCCCCCACTCCGATGCTATGCTACAGGCGTCTCTTGATGACGTCGACTGGGACATGTTCCGGGCGAGTTCATCTGACGTCAGCGAATTCACGGATGTAGCAGTAAGCTTCGTAAACACGCTAACCGAGCAAGCCACTGAAACGGTAACAATAAGGACATTTACTAATCAGAAACCGTGGGTGGACAGATCAATCCGTGATGCGGTTAACAATCGCACTGCCGCATACAATGCCGGTCTGTTGTCAGGAAATATGAGCGAGTACAAAACATCATGCTACGCTCTCCGGCGTGCAATACGAGCCGCTAAGCGCCGGTACAGTGAGAGAATTGAGTCACATTTCCAGCTCAATGACTCTCGACGCATGTGGCAGGGACTGAAGACCATCTGTTCCTCTGGAAATAACTCCTCCGCAGAGGTGAGAGCAGATCCGCTGCTGGCCGAAGAGCTAAACACCTTCTACGGTCGCTTTGACTGCAATGGCGGCGCAAATCTGCCGATCAGCTCGTCAGGAAGCAGCAGACAGAGCAGCGATGTTTGTGCTATCACCTTTTCAGAGGACGACGTTCGGAGGGAACTAAAGAGAGTGAACGTAAGGAAAGCAGCAGGACCTGATGGGATTACTGGCCACGTTCTGAGGTCCTGTGCTGATCAGCTTGCTGGTTTGTTTACTTCCATATTTAATGAGTCCCTTGCTACCTCTGTTGTTCCCACCTCATTTAAAAAATCTGTCATCATCCCTGTGCCTAAGAACAGTAAACCCTCTTGCCTGAATGACTATCGTCCAGTTGCCCTCACATCGACGGTCATGAAGGTTTTTGAGAGACTTTTAAAGAAACACATTTGCTCCTCCATCCCTGCTACTTTGGACCCTCTTCAGTTTGCCTATCGGCCAAATAGGTCTACTGATGATGCCATCTCCCAGGTACTGCACTCCTCCCTCACTCACATCGACAGCAAAAATGGCAACTATGTCAGGCTGCTATTCATAGACTACAGCTCAGCTTTCAACACTATAGTCCCCACCAAGCTGACTGTTAAACTCTCAGACCTTGGCCTAAACACTTCACTTTGTGACTGGATTCAAGATTTCCTCACCGCCAGACCACAGGTGGTGAAAGTCGGCCAGTTCACCTCCAACTCCATCACCCTGAACATAGGAGCCCCACAGGGCTGTGTCCTGAGCCCCCTGCTATACTCTCTCTACACCCACGACTGCGTGTCCTCACACAGCTCCACTTCCATTGTTAAATTTGCTGACGATACTGTGGTTCTGGGCCTCGTTTCCAACAATGATGAGGCCGCATACTTGGATGAGGTGGAGAGACTTACATCATGGTGTCAGGACAACTGTCTCTCTCTGAACGTGAGCAAAACTAAGGAGCTGATCGTGGACTTCAGGAAGAGACAGCAGCAGCCCTACACTCCTCTTATGATCAGTGGGACCCCTGTGGAGAGGGTGAGCAGCTTCAAGTACCTCGGTGTAAACATCTCCGAGGACCTGACTTGGACTACACACATTCAAACACAGGTTAAGAAAGCCAGGCAAAGACTGTACCATCTGCGACAGCTGAGGAAATTCAGGGTCTCACCAGCTATCCTGAAAACTTTCTATTCAGGGGCCATAGAAAGTGTTCTGACTCAGTGCATCTCAGTGTGGTATAATAATGCCACAAACCAGGACTGCAAAGCTCTACAGAGAGTCGTGCGCTTAGCTGAGCGCATCTCAGGATCTACACTCCCCTCTCTGCAGGACATCTACCTCAAACGCTGCAAAAGCAGAGCTGCTAAAATCACCAAAGACTCAACTCACCCCGGTAACCATCTTTTCTGTTTACTGCCATCTGGCAAGCGCTTCAGGAGTATGATGGTAAAGACTGAAAGACTGAGGAAGAGCTTCTTCCCTCAGGCCATCAGGCTCCTAAACACAAACTCTGTTTCATAAACACTCACAAGACACATTGTAACTTAATTAACTGTAAATATTATCACATTCTCATCATTGCTGCTATGTACAATACCCTGAACTACCGTCTGCACATCCCTCTTATTCACATTACTATTTATTAAGTCCCAGTACACTGTTTTTCTTTTTTGTACATCTTATTGTTTTTTGCACATCTTATTATTATTGTTCTTTTTGCACATTCTTTTTGCACATCCTATTGTCTTTTGCACATCGTATTGTTTTTTTGCACATCTTATTGTTTTGCACTTTTTTTATTTCATTGCACATTTTACTCTTATTTCTCCTTTTCTTACCACATGTATGCCCTTGTGTTATGTTACTTTATATAATTTGTATTCTTATTATTTTGCACTGTCCACTGAGCGGACCTGGTTCGATTACATTTCACTTCTAATTATACCCTGTATAACTATTATGTGACAAATAAAGAAACCTTGAACCTTGAACCTTGATGACTTGGAGAAACTTGTTCATGCCTTTATCACCAGCAGGGTGGATTATTGTAATGGTCTCCTCACCGGCCTTCCAAAGAAGAGCATTAGACAGCTGCAGCTCATCCAGAACGCTGCTGCCAGGATTCTGACTAGAACCAGAAAATCTGAGCATATCACACCAGTCCTCAGGTCCTTACACTGGCTTCCAGTTACATTTAGGATAGATTTTAAAGTACTTCTACTCGTTTATAAGTCGCTCAATGGCCTAGGACCTAAATATATGTCAGATATGCTCACTGAATATAAACCCAACAGACCACTCAGATCATTAGGATCGAGTCAGTTAGAAATACCAAGGGTTCACACAAAACAAGGGGAGTCCGCTTTTAGCTATTATGCCGCCCGCAGCTGGAACCAGCTTCCAGAAGAGATCAGATGTGCTAAAACATTAGCCACATTTAAATCCGGTCTCAAAACTCATCTATTTAGCTGTGCATTTGTTGAATGAGCGCTGTGCTACGTCCGAACTGACTGCATTGTATTTTATGTATAATCATTTATTTAACTGTTTTAAATCTCATTTTAAATCAATTTCTATATCATTTTAAAATTCCTTGTTTTATTATTTTTAACTCCTTGTTTTTATTGCTGTGAATGATTATTTCACTTTCTTTTATGTAAAGCACTTTGAATTACCAATGTGTATGAAATGTGCTATACAAATAAACTTGCCTTGCCTTGCCTTGCCTTGCCTATATAATACAAATATTTTATTGTTTTAATTATTAAAATTTAGTGAAAACTTTATATGAAATTTAGCGAAAATTATTTAAGAATTATTTGAATATTTTTAATCCTTTTTTAAATAAAAATTTATTGAAAATGTATTAATATGAAATTTAGTAAAAAGGTAAATTATTTAATAATTATTTTAATTTTTTTTTATATTTTAATATATTTAATTTTTAGCCTAAATTTATTAATGAAATTAGGTAAAAAATAAATTATTTAAATATGAATAAAATGTATAAAATATATTATTTTTAATTATTTAAATAGAATAAAAATTGAAAAGATTTAAAATTTAAATGTATTTTTTTTCTTTTAAAAGAAAAAAATGTATTTATAAGAAATTGATAAAAATAAAAATAAAAATATATATTAGTTTTAAATGATATAAATGTAACAAATTAAATAAACACTATAACATTCTTTAGTTTCATTTGCGGGCGTGTTAGTAAAAGCACACCACGCTGTTGTTCTCCACCTGCAGGTGCAAAGGTGACCTCCACGGACCTGCCGGATGTTCTGAGTAACCTGAGACACAACGTGCAGCGCAACAGCAGAGGACTCTACAGACACGAGCCGCTGGTGACCGAGCTCAGCTGGGGCAAACAGCTGGAGGAGCGATTCCCGCGGGACACCTGTCGCTTCGACTACATCATGGCCGCAGACGTGGTGTATGCGCATCCGTACCTGCAGGAGCTGATGGAGACCTTCATGCACCTGAGCTCATACGACACTGTCATCTTGTGGGCCATGAGGTTCCGTCTGGATCCGGAGAACAGCTTCGTGGACGCCTTTGAGAAGCACTTTCACCTGGAGGAGCTTTACAACCTGCCCAGCCTGCAGATAAAGCTGTACCGCGCGCAGAAACGACGCCTTTGACCTGATATATATATTAACAGAACTGTAGCTATAATATATTACAGAAACAGAACATTTTGAGATAAGTCAATGAATTAACCACAATTAATTTTGTGATTCCAGAAGTTTCAAGAACGCTAAAGTCTAAAATAAAAACACTGAGGGGAAAAATAAATATGATTTCAGTTCACATCAGTGTCTCAGCAGTGAATGGGTGCCGTCAGAATGAGAGTCAGATAAAAACATCACAGCACAGTCCATCAGTTAACATCAGAAGCTGAAACAAATCCAGCATTAAGACGTTTTTAATGTCTAAAATATGAGTTCATAATCCATAACTCTTCCTCAGTGATAAAGTGCATCTGCTGTCATCTCTCACATCAAAATCCAGCCACATATTAGTTTAGAGCTGTTTTGGCATCTGTGCAGATTTCTCTCCTGATTCAGACCAGAACACTTTATCACTGAGGAAGAGTTATTATGGATTATGAACTCATATTTTAGACATTAAAAACGTCTTTATGCTAGATTTGTGTCAGTTTATGTCTTCTACAGATGATAACTGATGGACTGGAGTGCTGTGGATTATTGTGATGTTTTTATCAGACTCACTGCAGAGCATCCATTGCTGAGACACTGATGCAGAAACACATTTCTACAAACCTGATGAAGAAACAAACTCATCCTGATCTTGGTGAAATATTCTTTTAAGTTTCCATCAATAATATGTAATAATGTAACAAAGAAGCATCACTATTGTGATCTGTGGAGAAGCACTGGATGGTCAATTCAGCCTTTGGTCCAAAAGTGTAGCAGATTTCCCACAATCCACTGCAAACTCACAAACAAACAGTTCAACCATCACATCACTTCACCAGCAGAACATTAAAGTCCTGAGCTACAACATTCAGAAATCAAATTTCATGTTTGCTTCAAGAACATCACATTTCTGCGATCCGTGTAAATGTATGATCTTTGTAAATCAATCAGATGTTATTTTCATATCATCATGTTTTTCATTACATTCACTCTCTTAAGTTTTGATGACTTTTTGATACAAAAATTGTACAACGTGTATTTTCATTACTTGGAAATAAACATGAATCATTGATGAAAATACTGAGTCAGGTTTCCTTCTTTAAACACAGCTTCTGAAACTCTACGATATTTAGGCTTTTCTTATTTGGCGCTTCTAGATGAAAGAAGAACTGATTTCTTGCACAGTTTCCAAGTTAAGAAGAACCAGATGTGTTTATGATCAGTGTTGGGGGGGCATTACAAGCAACGCGAGTTACGTAATCAGATCACTTTTTTCAAGTAACTAGAAAAGTAACGTATTACTTTTTCATTTACAAGAAAATATCCGAGTTACTTTGTTTTCCCATTTATTGACTGACAGTGCGCCGTGTGAACATGATATTGTAGCTCTAGACTAAATATTGACACGATCTTACTGTAGCTCTAGACTAAATATCGACTCGATCTTACAGTAGCTCTAGACTAAATATCGACATGATCTTACTGTAGCTCTAGACTAAATATCGACTCGATCTTACAGTAGCTCTAGACTAAATATCGACATGATCTTACTGTAGCTCTAGACTAAATATCGACTCGATCTTACAGTAGCTCTAGACTAAATATCGACATGATCTTACTGTAGTTCTAGACTAAATATCGACACGATCTTACTGTAGCTCTAGACTAAATATCGACAAGATCTTACTGTAGCTCTAGACTAAATATCGACACGATCTTACTGTGGCTCTAGACTAAATATCGACATGATCTTACTGTAGCTCTAGACTAAATATCGACACGATCTTACTGTAGCTCTAGACTAAATATCGACATGATCTTACTGTAGCTCTAGACTAAATATCGACACGATCTTACTGTAGCTCTAGACTAAATATCGACATGATCTTACTGTAGCTCTAGACTAAATATCGACACGATCTTACTGTAGCTCTAGACTAAATATCGACACGATCTTACTGTAGCTCTAGACTAAATATCGACTCGATCTTACAGTAGCTCTAGACTAAATATCGACATGATCTTACTGTAGCTCTAGACTAAATATCGACTCGATCTTACAGTAGCTCTAGACTAAATATCGACATGATCTTACTGTAGTTCTAGACTAAATATCGACACGATCTTACTGTAGCTCTAGACTAAATATCGACAAGATCTTACTGTAGCTCTAGACTAAATATCGACACGATCTTACTGTGGCTCTAGACTAAATATCGACATGATCTTACTGTAGCTCTAGACTAAATATCGACACGATCTTACTGTAGCTCTAGACTAAATATCGACATGATCTTACTGTAGCTCTAGACTAAATATCGACTCGATCTTACAGTAGCTCTAGACTAAATATCGACACGATCTTACTGTAGCTCTAGACTAAATATCGACACGATCTTACTGTAGCTCTAGACTAAATATCGACACGATCTTACTGTAGCTCTAGACTAAATATCGACACGATCTTACTGTAGCTCTAGACTAAATATCAACACGATCTTACTGTAGCTCTAGACTAAATATCGACTCGATCTTACTGTAGCTCTAGACTAAATATCGACTCGGTCTTACAGTAGCTCTAGACTAAATATCGACATGATCTTACTGTAGCTCTAGACTAAATATCGACTCGATCTTACAGTAGCTCTAGACTAAATATCGACATGATCTTACTGTAGTTCTAGACTAAATATCGACACGATCTTACTGTAGCTCTAGACTAAATATCGACTCGATCTTACAGTAGCTCTAGACTAAATATCGACACGATCTTACTGTAGCTCTAGACTAAATATCGACACGATCTTACTGTAGCTCTAGACTAAATATCGACACGATCTTACTGTAGTTCTAGACTAAATATCGACACGATCTTACTGTAGCTCTAGACTAAATATCGACACGATCTTACTGTAGCTCTAGACTAAATATCGACACGATCTTATTGTAGCTCTAGACTAAATATCAACATGATCTTACTGTAGCTCTAGACTACATATCAACACGATCTTACTGTAGCTCTAGACTAAATATCAACACGATCTTACTGTAGCTCTAGACTAAATATCAACACGATCTTACTGTAGCTCTAGACTAAATATCAACACGATCTTACTGTATCTCTAGACTAAATATCAACATGATCTTACTGTAGCTCTAGACTAAATATCAACACGATCTTACTGTAGCTCTAGACTAAATATCAACATGATCTTACTGTAGTTCTAGACTAAATATCAACATGATCTTACTGTAGTTCTAGACTAAATATCAATATGATCTTACTGTAGCTCTAGACTAAATATCAACACGATCTTACTGTAGTTCTAGACTAAATATCAACATGATCTTACTGTAGTTCTAGACTAAATATCAACATGATCTTACTGTAGTTCTAGACTAAATATCAACATGATCTTACTGTAGTTCTAGACTAAATATCCACATGATCTTACTGTAGCTCTAGACTAAATATCAACATGATCTTACTGTAGTTCTAGACTAAATATCGACACGATCTTAATGTAGATCTAGACTAAATATCAACACGATCTTACTGTAGCTCTAGACTAAATATCGACATGGTCTTACTGTAGTTCTAGACTAAATATCCACACGATCTTAATGTAGATCTAGACTAAATATCAACACGATCTTACTGTAGTTCTAGACTAAATATCAACACAATCTTACTGTAGTTCTAGACTAAATATCAACATGATCTTACTGTAGCTCTAGACTAAATATCAACATGATCTTACTGTAGCTCTAGACTACAGAACACATCCAGGTAATATGATAGAGTTCAGTGAACTCAAGGAAAAATAAAAAAAAAGATGATTTTTCTTCCCTCATCGGCAGATATTTGTACTTGTTTGAAGCAAAAACGAACAAAATGTGGATAATATTTTCAGAAGACAAGAGAAAATTAAATGCATCCTTATTCAAGTATTTGTAGGTATTTATATCAGAAAACGAGACATAAATACTAAGAAATAAAATCAGTTTTGCGGTGTTTTCATGAGTGATGCTCTCTTTGCGTTGGCTTTCTTCAGTTTTCTATCATGTATGTTTGCATTGATCGTTAATATTCAGATTCTATTCTTCAAAACTGGCCTTAAATATTCATCGAACCCCGTCCGACTCTGCGTTCTCAAAACTGTATCTCCAGATATATTTATGGATGTCTTGTATTTATAAATGAATACTAGGTAATGCCAATATTTCAAAGTCATTTTAATTGATGCATAGAGTAGGTAGGTGTTATTTTATATCCATTACGTGCCATAAGTAACAGCCGGTTATTTTGTTAACACAGTACATGTGTATTTGATGAAGATTATGAATACAAATTATCTGGAACAGACAATATTTTGCAAATTTTTGTGACAAACATGCAGAAGCTTGTGATACATAAATGCTTGAATCAACCCAATCGCTTTATTTAGCGTTCATGTAAACACTCAGATTGAAGTCATTCCGATTGAAGCAAAAAGTGTCCATGTAAACGTAGCTTATAAAAGGGTTCCTCTGGTGCGAAAGTGCCTATATGAGCACATTGGCATTGGACTACTACAAAATGCAAGCCTAACCTTCCTCCTCTGCAGGTCTTCCCAAATCCTGGAGTTCTTCATCTACTTGAGCCTCATCTGTAGTTTGAGTATCATCACACTCCAGATGTTTCTCTTCCATTGTTTCCCGTCTCATCTGTAGAGTTTGGCTCCCCAGCATCATCTTCACTCATCTCTTGAACCTGGTCACCTTCATGCTCTGGTGTCTTGCTGGTTGCTACGTAGATCCTCACGTCATCCAACTCTTCAAGGAGTGTGATTTCAAAACATCTGAGAAAGTTGTCAATGAAGCCCAGATCCGAAGCATAGCGGACCTTGTTCGCCCAGACTAGAGTAGTTCCCGGCTTGCAGAAGTGACGCATGGTGACCAGCAGCTCGGCCAAGAAGTCGTGGTGATAAACCACATCAGTCGCCAACACATAATCATACTGGAGCGTGGATCTGGGGAAAATCTCGTCCAGCTTGTGACCCCAGTAGAGCTCTGCAACCAGGGGCTCGTGTCTCCGCCGGCCTCTCGTGTTCCTGTTGAGGTTGTATCTCAGATTACTTAGTATCTCGGGTAAATCCGTTGCTGTTAGTTTGGCACCTATAGAGCAATTCCAGTGATTATCTTGCAACATACAAAACCATTTAGATTAGTGCCCCGAGTCTTATCCCAACGCTTACCCAATAACGTGATGACTACCGAAAGTAAGCCGGTTCCAGCTCCAAGTTCAAGAACTGATTTGTCGAGTAAATCAATGTGTTGACGACTCTGAGGCGTTTCCAAGAATTGACAAAGTGCGAGTGCCTATATGGAAGGAATACAAAAAATAACTAAAAGCATGTTTATTATGCATTCTGGGAGACAACAAATGAATAGGGAAAGAAATTATATTTCAATATTCTATTACATATTGTATATTAGTATGAAAATCTTGTCAATTATTACTCCCATTATTACACTTATTTTTTCATTACGCCCCCCCCCCCCAAAAAAAAACATTAATATGCAAATTAGATTTAGTTTAAAGATGCATTGTATATAATGAGAAAACCCGTTTATGGCCATTTTACACACATTTTGCCGAAATAAAAATGGTATATCGAATCGTTCTGTTACAAAATAGTTGAGAATAATATTTATACAAAATTTGGTAAAAACAAAACAAAAAAACAATTTAACTAAAAATGTATTGATGATTAAAAAAATTATTCATGTCTTTTCATTTTTTTTTTTAGAAATTGAGTCCCGATGTCCTCTACCGAGGACATAGCATAACTTATGAATGAAATATAATTTTTAATGCTCTAAACAATGTAAAGACATGAAAAAAAAAAAAATCTTGGGTCTTCAGAGATTAAATAATGGTGCAAATACCAGTAATCTGATTAGTGCGAACGTTAGTAAATCATGTTGTGTGATTCATTTTAATTCTCTCCTCCCATAAATTTAGCATCTGAAAGGAAAACTCCTACAAATGCATATTCAATAAGGTCAGATGCAAAAATAACTATGTCCTGTGGCTTTACATTTCACTACTGATTATATCCTGTATAATTGAGTATGTGACGAATAAAAGAACCTTGAGCCACGACTTTTCAGCACCAATTCCTCTCTGTGTTTCTTTAGTAACCTATTTTAACAGCAAAAGATGGTTTGCGCGGGCGCCAGATGTTAGTAAATCTGGCCTATACTCTATTCACATGTGCATTTGTCTCTCATGATTCATTGCTTCTGCTGTTGAAAGTCTCACCGCTGGCCATATAGTAGCACCGTAAGAATCGATGGACTCCTGAATTGTAATTTCCTGGCCCAAAAAATTATAAACCTCTTTCCCGAGTCTGTAGTAAATAGTCGGTGCCCAGGATCTCATGTGCTCCCGTTGGTTATTATTCTCTGTGCCTCCTTCTAAAAGAAAAGACCAAATCAGACTCTAATTTATTAGATAAGCAACTTGTTTTAGAACTAAAATCACTGACCAGATTTCTGCTCTAGAGACACTGTATCCATCTCACAGCAGCCGTCTTCATCTTCACTATCCTCAGTATCAAGTTCGTCTTCGATATTGTTCAGATTCCCATCCTCCTGATTTTCCACATCAGCATACCCCGTAGCCTGCTCTTCTCTACATTGTGCATCTTTCGTTTCATATTCTTGAACCTGTGCTACAAACTTTTGTTCTGTTCCTTCATTCGTCTCAGTCTTACAGCTGTCCGTTTCGTCCGTTTCGTCCTCGTCCACTCCTTTCCTAGCATCCCCTTTAGTCTTGTTTGACGTCTCTAGTGCACTTTCGTCTCTGGTGGTGGCGGAGTAGATCTTGACCTCTCCGTTGTCTGCCAACAGGGTGGTGTTGAACGTTTTCTTGAAGCTCTCCACAAACACCAGATCAGAATCGAAGCGGGTCTTGCTGGCCCATATGAGGGTTGTTCCCGGCTGGCAGAAGTGGCGCATGGTGACTAGGAAGTCATGATGATAGACCACGTCGGCTGCTAATACGTAGTCGTATCTGTAGACCGAATGAGGGAAGGACTTATCGAGATCATCATCCCAAGAGAGCTCCGCCATCTGCGGCGTGTATCTGCAGCGGCCCCGTGCGTTTCTGGACACGTTGCATCTCAGGTTCCCGAGGACTTCAGGCAAGTCCGTTGCTGTCACCCAAGCACCTGAAGATGATTATACAGGTATGAGAACTCAACACAACCATAGGCTTGTAATATACTGTCTAATCCCACTCCTGGAGGGCCAATGTCCTGCAGAGTTAACTGGCTCCAACACACTTACCTGGACGTTTCTCGTCTGAAGACACTGATTGGCTGGTTCAGGTGTGCTTGGAGTTAAACTCTGCAGGTCAACAGCCCTTCAAGAATAGGTTTGGACATTCCTGCTTAGCAGTGTTGGGGGGGGGTAATGCATTATAAGCAACACGAGTTACGTAAAAGTAACGCATTGCTTTTTCATTTAGAAGTAAATAACCGAGTTACTTTTTCTAATAAGTAATTTGTTACTTTGTTTCTGATGTATTGAGTGACAGTTCTGGTGTTGTCATGGTGACATAAATCAGGAGTAAGAGCAGAGCGTCATGTGTGAACATGATCTTACTGTAGCTCTGGCCTAAATATCAACACGATCTTACTGTAGTTCTAGACTAAATATCGACATGATCTTACTGTAGTTCTAGACTAAATATCAACACGATCTTACTGTAGTTCTAGACTAAATATCGACATGATCTTACTGTAGTTCTAGACTAAATATCGACATGATCTTACTGTAGTTCTGGACTAAATATCAACATGATCTTACTGTAGTTCTAGACTAAATATCAACACGACCTTACTGTAGTTCTAGACTAAATACCAACACGATCTTACTGTAGTTCTAGACTAAATATCAACACGATCTTACTGTAGTTCTAGACTAAATATCAACACGATCTTACTGTAGCTCTAGACTAAATATCGACATGATCTTACTGTAGCTCTAGACTAAATACCAACACGATCTTACTGTAGTTCTAGACTAAATATCAACACGATCTTACTGTAGTTCTAGACTAAATATCAACACGATCTTACTGTAGCTCTAGACTAAATATCAACACGATCTTACTGTAGTTCTAGACTAAATATCGACATGATCTTACTGTAGTTCTAGACTAAATATCTTACTGTAGCTCTAGACTAAATATCAACATGATCTTACTTTAGTTCTAGACTAAATATCAACATGATCTTACTGTAGTTCTAGACTAAATATCAACATGAACTTACTGTAGTTCTAAACTAAATATCACATGATCTTATTGTAGTTCTAGACTAAATATCGACAAGATCTTACTTTAGTTCTTGACAAAATATAGACACGATCTTACTTTAGTTCTAGACTAAATATCGACACGATCTTACTGTAGTTCTAGACTAAATATCACATGATCTTATTGTAGTTCTAGACTAAATATCGACAAGATCTTACTTTAGTTCTAGACAAAATATAGACACGATCTTACTTTAGTTCTAGACAAAATATAGACACGATCTTACTTTAGTTCTAGACTAAATATCAACACGATCTTACTGTAGATCTAGACTAAATATCAACATGATCTTGCTGTAGTTCTAGACTAAATATCAACACGATCTTACTGTAGTTCTAGCCTAAATATCGACACGATCTTACTTTAGTTCTAGACTAAATATCGACACAATTTTACTGTAGTTCTAGAATAAATATCGACACGATCTTACTGTAGTTCTAGACTAAATATCGGCAGGATTTTACTTTAGTTCTAGACTAAATATCGGCACGATCTTACTGTAACTCTAGACTAAATATCGACACGATTTTACTTTAGTTCTAGACTAAATATCGAGACGATCTTACTGTAGTTCTAGACTAAATATCGACATGATCTTACTTTAGTTCTAGACTAAATATCGACACAATTTTACTGTAGTTCTAGAATAAATACCAACACGATCTTACTGTAGTTCTAGACTAAATATCAACACGATCTTACTGTAGTTCTAGCCTAAATATTGACACGATATTACTGTAGCTCTAGACTAAATATCGACATGATCTTACTGTAGCTCTAGACTAAATATCGACACGATCTTACTGTAGCTCTAGACTAAATATCGACTCTATCTTACTGTAGTT
Organism: Schizopygopsis malacanthus; assembly: GCA_027474115.1. Taxonomy (NCBI): domain Eukaryota; kingdom Metazoa; phylum Chordata; class Actinopteri; order Cypriniformes; family Cyprinidae; genus Schizopygopsis; species Schizopygopsis malacanthus. The sequence goes on from CM049871.1 coordinate 41,641,568, forward strand.
CTAGACTAAATATCAACACGATCTTACTGTAGTTCTAGACTAAATATCAACATGATCTTACTGTAGTTCTAGACTAAATATCAACACGATCTTACTGTAGCTCTAGACTAAATATCAACACGATCTTACTGTAGTTCTAGACTAAATATCGACATGATCTTACTGTAGTTCTAGACTAAATATCTTACTGTAGCTCTAGACTAAATATCAACATGATCTTACTTTAGTTCTAGACTAAATATCAACATGATCTTACTGTAGTTCTAGACTAAATATCAACATGAACTTACTGTAGTTCTAGACTAAATATCGACATGATCTTACTGTAGCTCTAGACTAAATATCAACACGATCTTACTGTAGTTCTAGACTAAATATCGACATGATCTTACTGTAGTTCTAGACTAAATATCGGCACGATCTTACTGTAACTCTAGACTAAATATCGACATGATTTTACTTTAGTTCTAGACTAAATATCGACACGATCTTACTGTAGTTCTAGACTAAATATCGACACGATCTTACTGTAGTTCTAGGCTAAATATCAACATGATCTTACTGTAGTTCTAGACTAAATATCGACACGATCTTACTGTAACTCTAGACTAAATATCGACACGATCTTACTGTAGCTCTTGACTAAATATCGACACAATCTTACTGTAGCTCTAGACTAAATATCGACACGATCTTATTGTAGCTCTAGACTAAATATCGACACGATCTTAGTGTAGCTCTAGACTGAATATCGACATGATCTTACTGTAGCTCTAGACTAAATATCGACATGATCTTACTGTAGTTCTAGACTAAATATCGACACGATCTTACTGTAACTCTAGACTAAATATCGACACGGTCTTACTGTAGCTCTAGACTAAATATCGACACGATCTTACTGTAGCTCTAGACTAAATATCAACATGATCTTACTGTAGTTCTAGACTAAATATCAACATGAACTTACTGTAGTTCTAGACTAAATATCGACATGATCTTACTGTAGCTCTAGACTAAATATCAACACGATCTTACTGTAGTTCTAGACTAAATATCGACATGATCTTACTGTAGTTCTAGACTAAATATCGGCACGATCTTACTGTAACTCTAGACTAAATATCGACATGATTTTACTTTAGTTCTAGACTAAATATCGACACGATCTTACTGTAGTTCTAGACTAAATATCGACACGATCTTACTGTAACTCTAGACTGAATATCGACACGATCTTACTGTAGCTCTAGACTGAATATCGACACGATCTTACTGTAGCTCTAGACTAAATATCGACACAATCTTACTGTAGCTCTAGACTAAATATCGACATGATCTTACTGTAGCTCTAGACTAAATATCGACACGATCTTACTGTAGTTCTAGACTAAATATCGACACGATCTTACTTTAGTTCTAGACTAAATATCGACACGATCTTACTGTAGTTCTAGACTAAATATCGACACGATCTTACTGTAGTTCTAGACTAAATATCGACACGATTTTACGTTAGTTCTAGACTAAATATCGACACGATCTTACTTTAGTACTAGACTAAATATTGACACGATCTTACTGTAGCTCTAGACTAAATATCGACACGATCTTACTTTAGTTCTAGACTAAATATCGACACGATCTTACTTTAGTTGTAGACTAAATATCGACATGATCTTACTGTAGTTCTAGACTAAATATCGACACAATCTTACTTTAGTTCTAGACTAAATATTGACATGATCTTACTTTAGTTCTAGACTAAATAGCGACACGATCTTACTGTAGTTCTAGACTAAATATCGACACGATCTTACTTTAGTTCTATACTAAATATCGACAAAATTTTACTGTAGTTCTAGAATAAATATCGACACGATCTTACTGTAGTTCTAGGCTAAATATCAACATGATCTTACTGTAGTTCTAGACTAAATATCGACACGATCTTACTGTAACTCTAGACTAAATATCGACACGATCTTACTGTAGCTCTTGACTAAATATCGACACAATCTTACTGTAGCTCTAGACTAAATATCGACACGATCTTATTGTAGCTCTAGACTAAATATCGACACGATCTTAGTGTAGCTCTAGACTGAATATCGACATGATCTTACTGTAGCTCTAGACTAAATATCGACATGATCTTACTGTAGTTCTAGACTAAATATCGACACGATCTTACTGTAACTCTAGACTAAATATCGACACGGTCTTACTGTAGCTCTAGACTAAATATCGACACGATCTTACTGTAGCTCTAGACTAAATATCGACACGATCTTACTGTAGTTCTAGACTAAATATCAACACGATCTTACTGTAGCTCTAGACTAAATATCAACACGATCTTACTGTAGCTCTAGACTAAATATCGACATGATCTTACTGTAGTTTTAGACTAAATATCGACAAGATCTTACTGTAACTCTAGACTAAATATCGACACGGTCTTACTGTAGCTCTAGACTAAATATCGACACGATCTTACTATAGCTCTAGACTAAATATCGACACGATCTTACTGTAGTTCTAGACTAAATATCAACACGATCTTACTGTAGCTCTAGACTAAATATCGACACGATCTTACTGTAGTTCTAGACTAAATATCGACAAGATCTTACTTTAGTTCTAGACTAAATATTGACACGATCTTACTTTAGTTCTACACTAAATATCGACAAGATCTTACTTTAGTTCTAGACTAAATATCGACACGATCTTACTGTAGTTCTAGACTAAATATCGACATGATCTTACTGTAGTTCTAGACTAAATATCGACACAATCTTACTTTAGTTCTAGACTAAATATTGACATGATCTTACTTTAGTTCTAGACTAAATACTGACATAATCTTACTGTTTGATTTGAGTTATTGCTGAATAGTGTTGAACTTTCTTCTCCTGCGTTACATTATTCATGTGATTTGTTTGAGCAGCGCCCTCTACTGTACAGACGTAAATTTACATTTCCATCAGCCTAAAATGACTTTTACATTTGTAAAATAACTTTTTTATATTAAAAACAAACAAGCAAGCCCTGCCCAGATTTACAAAGTTACTCAAAAGTAACATAACATACACTACTTTCCATAAAAAGTAACTAAGGAAAGTAATAAGTTATTTTTTAGGGATTAACGCAATATTGTAATGCATTAGTTTTAAAAGTAAATTTCCACAATACTGCTGTGTTTAGTACCTACCCAACAGACTGGCTACGATGGACACGAGTCCTGTGCCGGCGCCAATCTCTAGCACTGCCTTGTCAACAAGGTCAACCGTCGCTTGGTTGGACTCAAGATAGTGACACAGAGCTAGAGCCTAAACGATAATTCAGAAAATGTATCATGATTATGATTATCGATCAGGAACCGATGTACAAACGGTTAAAGGTGAAGTGTGCCATTATTTGCTCTTCTGCTTTCTCAAACATTCCATACATGTGCCCATCCCTGTTTGCCATTGGTCATTCAGTTAGATAGCCCCGCCCCAAACTCGTGATTGGTTGAGTCAGAAGTTGACATTTAATTCGGGCAACTCAGACAAACAGATCATTGTTGTAAAAGTGTCACAGTGTTTCACTTTTCATTTAAAGCCAAACTGACTGACTTGCAGTGACTCTAAACATGAAATTGAACACCAGAAATAATTTGAACATCCAAACTAATGGCACACTTCAGCTTAAATATTTCAAATATGTAGTAAAGTTATTGTCTCACTGCTGGCCAGATGACAGAACCGAATGAATCGAGAGACTCCCAGATGCTGATCTCATGACCGGCAAAATAAATGATCTCCTTTCCAATGGTGGAAAGCACACTGGGCTCCCAGGATGCCTTACGCACAGGGACGACTTCTGCCCAATATAACAAGTGAAAAACTGATGCATTCCTCATTTAAATCTATACAGATGTAGTGTAGTCAGAGTTTAAAGGAATAGTTAAAAAATGTGCCGTAAATGTGTTCATCCTCAGGCCATCCGAGATGTAGATGAGTTTAGATCTTCATCAGATTTGGCGAAATGTCCTTCCTTCACTTGCTCTGCAGTGAATGGGTGCCGTCAGAATGAGAGTCTGATAAAAACATCACAATAATCAGCAGTCCTTCAGTTACTATCTGAGAAGACAAAAGCTGGAACAAATCCATAATAAAGACATTTTTAACTTAAAACCATTGCTGCTTTTTAAAATACGAGTCCATAATAATGCTTCATGCGGCACCCATTCACAGTGACACATTTCTACAAATCTGATGAAGAAATAAACTCATCCTAATATTGGATGACATGAGGGAGAGCACATTTTCATTTTCGGGAGAGCTGTTCCTTTAAGAGAAGGTAATTTTGAGATTATTTGCCAATACATTTTTAATTACTTACCATCATGCTTTTCTTTGTCTTCATCTTTCGCAGCATTCACGCTCCCATCCATCTCCACTGTGTGATCTGCATTTCCAGACTGAGAACAATCCATGATGATATTTACTCGCTGACAGGACGGACTGATTTAAAACACAAACATAGTGTTTTAAAATCATCTCTTTTTTTAAATGTTCACCTGTTAAAATCATTTTTTGCCAGTTTCTCAAACATGGTCAGATTAGTTCATAAAATATGCAAATAAATTGGTGCACAATTTAAAAAAAGTAGCAAAAACATAAATTGCATGATTTTAATTTACTTATTAAAATGCAACTTTTAGGATTTTCCGTTTGGAGAGACATCAAACGCAAGGTACTTGTAAAAGTTTGCATATACAGGCAAGTGAAAAGAAATGCATGGGTGCAATTAGATCAACAATGGATTTATAAAGTCCAAGTTTACTCCTACTGTATTTCCTCAAATGCATTTTGCAGCTTCAATGAAAAATCACTGCATTCCACTCACTGCACCTTCACCTTGCTTTAATCTCCAGAGTGTCTGCAGGAGTCAGCTTGACATGTTCCCAGTTATCCGGTTAGTGCTTCTGCAAATGCATCCTCAGCCGTCGTCCAGCGAGGAGGTTATAGATGGGCACCACGCAACACTTCAGTGTCACACTGCCATGATTATATTTAGCTGGAGATTCATGAAGCAGAGGGACATCCACACAAACACTGAGAAATAGAGCATGATGTAGGATATGGGGAATGAGCTTCTGCTGGCTCAGAGAGATGGTGAAGACACACTGAAGACTTGAGATAATAGAGCCAGCGTCTGTTATGTGGATATTTAGTAAACTCATATTACTAGTTTGACTTGAGGAAGCTACGCAAGGAATTGATACGATGACTCATTATGTTTCTTATTGTTCTTAAAGCAAAACATTTGCTGCATACTGAATTGTACAAGTGTTTTACTTTGGGGTGAATCTTACAAAACCTGTCAAGAACATGCTTGAATCAAATTCCACCCCAAAAATCAAAAGAAATAAAAAATAATTCAGTTTCTTTTAAAGAAAATTGTCCCTTTTACAATTACTGTAATGCGATAAAAATATAAATATATTTGAATGTAATAATTGATGCATTATTGTACTATTTATTTCATTGATTTAGTAAGTCAAAATGTCAAAAATGGTAAATGAGAATTTTTAAGCTAAATAAAATGCGCACAATGCAAATTATTGTTATTTTTTTTAAGTTCATGGCTTATTTTAAGATAAATGGTCCTCTCCCAATTAGTGCAATGCAAAAAAAAATACTGACAAATTAAAATGTAGGAATTTGTGCATGATATGCTGTTTATTAAACTGCTTTTAAGGGTAAACCAAATGCACACAATGCAAAAATTCATTGTTTTCTTTAAGAAAATCATTCCTCTCGCAATTCGTATTATGCAATACAAATATTGATCAATTTAAATGTATTTAAATGCAAGACATTTGCATCATATGCTGTTTATTACACTGTGTTTGAGGGTAATAAAATGCACACAATGCAAAAAAAAATCTAGTTTTTCTTTAAGAAAATTGGTCCTCTCCCAATTAGTATAATACAATAAAATACTAATAAATGAAAAAGTTTTTAAATGCAATAATTTATGCATCATATGTTACTTATTGCAGTTCTTCAACAAAATGCACACAGTGTAAAAAAAAAAGTTGGCTTTTTAAAATTATAAATGTATATAATTTGTATTGGTGTGTGTTGCAGTGTAATCTGAACATTTGGTATTTACTCTTTTATTTTTTGCTCATTAATTCCATCCCTGTTGGTTTCTATGAGTCTAGGCAGCTGGTATGCGCTAAATGGATTCCACAGAAGGGAAACCCAATATAACACTTATATCTCTGGAGGTCACATGAGTTCATCACCCTAAATCCTCTCTGTATGTTCTCCAGTTTCTTGTACGATTGTCAAAACCTTCTGGAATCAGTGGGCGATTGAACACCTTTACCATGTAGGGGAGGATATTTTGGTGGTTTGGTAATGGAGACGCCGAGCCACATTTACAGCGTTTGGCAGATGTGTGCATGAAAAGATCGTCTTGTTATAATGATAAAACGATTGGCTTTCCTGCATTAGGATGTTTTCCTAATCTCTCTTCTGCGGGGGTTCATTTATGCGGATTATATATTGTGTGCATGTGTTTGTGTCTTGTAATGGCTCTACTTGACTCCAGCACATGATGCAAGGATTAAATATCTCTGTACACCATCATCAGACAGTATACATGATCCTCAGAAGAACCAAAACATGTTTGTAATTCATTACTGCTACGTGCTGTTAGTCATAAACAGTGTTGGGGAAAGTTACTTTTAAAAGTAATGCATTACAATATTGCGTTACTCCCTAAAAAAGTTACTTTTTATGGAAAGTAATGTGTTACGTTACTTTAGAGTTACTTTTTAAATCTGAGCAGGGCTTAATTGTTTGTTTTTAATATAAGAAGTTATATTTAAAGCCAATGTAAAAGCCCTTTCACACCAAATGGTGTAATGAACAAAGCTCAGACTGAAGGACGAGTAAATCACGTCTGTACAGAAGAACACAGGAGAAGTTCAACACTCTTCAGCAATAAAAAAAAATTAAGCACAATTGTTAGTTTATCTAAAGTCATGTTTGCTTATTAGTATGATTGAACTGGATCATCAAAGGTCAGCAGCAAAGACATCGGTTAATAAAAAGGGATTAGATACATTTGTGTAATTTAACATATTTAATTATTTCAGGTTTGAATCATATCCTGAGTTTAAATTTCACTATTTTAAATAATTTTGATGAATACTAAATCAGTTTTTTTTAGAGCGAGATGAATTAATGCACATTCAAATTCTACAGTAAGATCGTGTTGATATTTAGTCTAGAACTACAGTAAGATCATGTCGATATTTAGTCTAGAGTTACAGTAAGATCATGTTGATATTTAGTCTAGAACTACAGAAAGATCATGTTGATATTTAGTCTAGAACTACAGTAAGATCATGTCGATATTTAGTCTAGAACTACAGTAAGATCATGTTGATATTTAGTCTAGAACTACAGTAAGATCATGTTGATATTTAGTCTAGAACTACAGTAAGATCATGTTGATATTCAGTCTAGAACTACAGTAAGATCATGTTGATATTTAGTCTAGAGCTACAGTAAGATCATGTCGATATTTGGTCTAGAACTACAGTACGATCATATCGATATTTAGTCTAGAACTACGGTAAGATCGTGTTGATATTTAGTCTAGAACTACAGTAATATCACGTCGATATTTAGTCTAGAGTTACAGTAAGATCATGTCGATATTTAGTCTAGAACTACAGAAAGATCATGTTGATATTTAGTCTAGAACTACAGTATGATCGTGTTGATATTTAGTCTAGAACTACGGTAAGATCGTGTTGACATTTAGTCTAGAACTACAGTAAGATCATGTTGATATTTAGTCTAGAACTACAGTAAGATCATGTTGATATTTAGTCTAGAACTACAGTAAGATCACGTCGATATTTAGTCTAGAGTTACAGTAAGATCATGTCGATATTTAGTCTAGAACTACAGAAAGATCATGTCAATATTTAGTCTAGAACTACAGTAAGATCGTGTTGATATTTAGTCTAGAACTACGGTAAGGTCATGTTGATATTTAGTCTAGAACTACAGTAAGATCATATCGATATTTAGTCTAGAACTACAGTAAGATCGTGTCGATATTTAGTCTAGAGCTACAGTAAGATCATGACGATATTTAATCTAGAACTACAGTAAGATCGTGTCGATATTTAGTCTAGAACTACAGTAAGATCATATCGATATTTAGTCTAGAACTACAGTAAGATCGTGTCGATATTTAATCTAGAACTACAGTAAGATCGTGTCGATATTTAGTCTAGAACTACAGTAAGATCGTGTCGATATTAAGTCTAGATCTACAGTAAGATCATGTCGATATTTAGTCTAGATCTACAGTAAGATCGTGTGTCAATATTTAGTCTAGAACTACAGTAAGATCGTGTCGATATTTAGTCTAGAACTACAGTAAGATCGTGTCAATATTTAGTCTAGAACTACAGTAAGATCGTGTCGATATTAAGTCTAGAACTACAGTAAGATCATGTCGATATTTAGTCTAGAACTACAGTACGATCGTGTTGATATTTAGTCTAGAACTACAGTAAGATCATGTTGATATTTAGTCTAGAACTACAGTAAGATCATGTTGATATTTAGTCTAGAACTACAGTAAGATCATGTCGATATTTAGTGTAGAACTACAGTAAGATCATGTTGATATTTAGTCTAGAGCTACAGTAAGATCGTGTTGATATTTAGTCTAGATCTACAGTAAGATCGTGTAGATATTTAGTCTAGAACTACAGTAAGATCGTGTTGATATATAGTCTAGAACTACAGTAAGATCATGTTGATATTTAGTCTAGAGCTACAGTAAGATCATGTTGATATTTAGTCTAGAGCTACAGTAAGATCATGTTGATATTTAGTCTAGAACTACAGTAAGATCATGTTGATATTTAGTCTAGAACTACAGTAAGATCATGTTGATATTTAGTCTAGAGCTACAGTAAGATCATGTTGATATTTAGTCTAGAGCTACAGTAAGATCGTGTTGATATTTAGTCTAGATCTACAGTAAGATCGTGTAGATATTTAGTCTAGAACTACAGTAAGATCGTGTTGATATTTAGTCTAGAGCTACAGTAAGATCGTGTTGATATTTAGTCTAGATCTACAGTAAGATCATGTTGATATTTAGTCTAGAACTACAATAAGATCGTGTTGATATATAGTCTAGAACTACAGTAAGATTGTGTCGATATTTAGTTCAGAAGCTGTGTTTAAAGAAAGAAAACCTGACTCAGTATTTTCATCAATGATTCATGTTTATTTCCAAGTAATGAAAATTATGCTCATGTTGTAAAATTTCTGTATCAAAGAGTCCTCAAAACTTAGTCAATGTGATGAAAAACATGATCACATGAAAATAACATCTGATTGACTTACAAAGATCATACATTTACACGGATCGCATAAATGTGATGTTCTTGAAGCAAACATGAAATTTGATTTCTGAATGTTGTAGCTCAGGACTTTAATGTTCTGCTGGTGAAGTGATGTGATGGTTGAACTGTTTGTTTGTGAGTTTGTAGTGGATTGTGGGAAATCTGCTACACTTTTGGACCAAAGGTTGAATTTACCATCCAGTGCTTCTCCACAGATCACAATAGTGATGCTTCTTTGTTACATTATTACATATTATTGATGGAAACTTAAAGGAATATTTCACCAAGATCAGGATGAGTTTGTTTCTTCATCAGGTTTGTAGAAATGTGTTTCTGCATCAGTGTCTCAGCAATGGATGCTCTGCAGTGAGTCTGATAAAAACATCACAATAATCCACATCAGTTAACATCTGGAGAAGACAAAAGCTGAAACAAATCCAGCATTAAGATATTTCTAATGTCTAAAATATGAGTTCATAATCCATAATAACTCTTCCTCAGTGAAAAGGTGTTCTGGTCTGAATCAGGAGAGAAATCTGCACAGATCAAAACAGCTCTAAACTAATATGTGGCTGGATTTTGATGAGAGAGACGACAGCAGATGCACTTTATCACTGAGGAAGAGTTTATATGGATTATGAACTCGTATTTAAGACATTAAAAACGTCTTAATGCTGGATTTGTTTCATCTTCTGATGATAACTGTTGGACTGGAGTGCTGTGATGTCGTCTGAGCTCAGGTGCATGAAGGTCTCCATCAGCTCCTGCAGGTACGGATGCGCATACACCACGTCTGCGGCCATGATGTAGTCGAAGCGACAGGTGTCCCGCGGGAATCGCTCCTCCAGCTGTTTGCCCCAGCTGAGCTCGGTCACCAGCGGCTCGTGTCTGTAGAGTCCTCTGCTGTTGCGCTGCACGTTGTGTCTCAGGTTACTCAGAACATCCGGCAGGTCCGTGGAGGTCACCTTTGCACCTGCAGGTGGAGAACAACAGCGTGGTGTGCTTTTACTAACACGCCCGCAAATGAAACTAAATAATGTTATAGTGTTTATTTAATTTATTATACATTTATATAATTTAAAACTAATATTTATATTAAAATATATACTTTTTTCAGTTTTTATCAATTTCTTATAAATACATTTTTGTTACATTTAAATAAAAAAATGTAAGATATTAAAAATGTACAAAATTTTTACATAAAAAAAAAAAAGTAAGATATTAAAATTGTTAATTTTTATTACATTTAAATAATTTAAAATAATATATTTTATCAATTTTGGTCACTTTTAAATAATTTACATTTTGGCCTAATTTCATTAATACCCTTTTTCTAAAACATAATAGAACAATATATTAAAATATTAAAAACTAATAATAATTCTTAAATCATTTTAATTTTCACGTTAATATATTTTTAATAAATTGAAATTAGGATATATTTTTTTTACAAATAATTCTTAAATAATAACATTTTGAACACATACCGTGCTGAATTATGGGGGACATTGAGAGACAAGTTTCCCACAAAAATGTCCAAAAACAGGCAGCTGACCAAACCACTGACAACTGAGGATAATTTCGATCAATGGATAACTGAGCAGGTGCAACATTGGTGAAATATGACTAATGAAAATGTGACTTTTGATAAATCTTCCCTGTGTGCACAGCTGTTTAGAAGTGCCGTAAAGGAGGTGTTACCTATCTCAGTACAGGGTAAACTGAGAGACATACCGGTACTGGATGAGATGGACCATGATCAATGATCTGAGACTGTGAGACATTTCGTTAAAACTCACCAGGAAGCAGAAATAGCTCTGGAAAAGCAGAGAAGAGAGGCCACTCGAAAGCTAGCACACACTAACCTGGAGCAGCTTAAAAAGGACAAGAAACTGTAAGGTACGTACGTAGTGAGGGGTGAGGCTGGAGTGTCTGAGGAGTCCACAGGGGGAAAAGGGCTGGGTCAGAAATTAGAACCGACATCAAAGCCAGGGGATGGCGAAAGTCAGCAAAACCCCCAACCTATAGTTGTAAATGTGCAGCTACCACAGGGGTACCATCCTCAGGCTCAGGGAAGCTATAGAAGAGGATCAGGGCGAGGCAGGCCAATAACAAGAGGCAGAGGTGATGTAGGAAGAGAGAGAATAATTAAAGACCGGCAGTCAGTGGAATGCTACGGGTGTCATCGGCTAGGACACACAAGGGCCGAGTGTCATATAAACCCATGGCCAGATCAACAATAGGAATTTTCGGAGAACCCTACTGTAGGCCAGCACGTGGTGTTATCAAAAAGCGAAGAGGAGGAACCAATTATAGTGTGTCACTATTATGGAAAAATATGGGCTAGAAATAATTTTAGGAAGACTAATGGGAAACCAATCAAGCATGAAAAAGAAGTCAGAGGCCTGTTACAATCATGCTTGGGGCCCACGGAACTGAGTATAGTGAAGTGCGATGCACATCAAAAGGGGGAAGATAAGATCTCGTTAGGGAATAACTTTGCAGACCAAACAGCAAAAGCAGCAGCAAAAAGAGAAACAGAACCAGGAAAAGGGATGTTAGTATTAACCAGGGCTCAGATATCTAAAAAAAACTGAATGTATACAAATACAAGGACAAGAAGAGATAATCAAAGAACAACAGAAACAGGCTGGAGAGCAGGAGAAACAAGAATGGAAACTTAGAGGAGCAAACGAAGTAGGGGAAATATGGAGAACGCCACAAGGGCAGGTAGTGGTGACAGAACAATTGGAGCAAATGGTCCTGTCGCAGGCACATGGAGCAGGGCACAACAATAGGATGGAAATGATAGACACAATAATTAAACAAAGCAACATGTGTTTTCCTAGAATGCAAGAGAAAGTTAATGAGTTTTTAACACGATGTAGCGAATGCATGACACAAACAATTAAAAGCGCACCACACCCAATTAGACACTTCCCCAGCCCTAAGGGACCCTTCACACACTTGGTAATGGATTTCGTGGACATGATAACACCAATAAAAGGTAAGAGATACATGTTAGTGGTAGTGGATAGATTTTCCAGATGGGTAGAAGCATTCCCAGTTGGCCAGCAAAGTGGAGAAGCGGTGGCACAGGCACTTTCCAAAGAAATAATACCACTGTTTGGGGTGCCAAGTGTATTACAGTGCGATAATGGACCAGGATTTGTGGCAAACATAGTTAAGAAAATGTGTGAGAAACTACACATAACAATTAAGTATGGGTCAGTCTATCATCCTCAGTCTCAAGGTAGAGTCGAATGAATGAATCAAACACTAAAAGGAAAGCTTTCCAAAATCTGTGCACAAACCGGCCTGAATTGGGTAACAGCGCTACCAATAGCCCTAATGGCGATAAGGGGAAGTACAAACCGCGGAACTAAATTGACACCTCACGAAATGGTTACGGCGAGGAGAATGCCAAGAGGAGACAGAGAAACGATAGAAATAGAAGACATAGACAAATTGAAAAGTGAACTAGATAAATATGTGACAACTCTAACCAAAATTCATGCAAGTATTTTTCAGACTGAATCCCGACCAAGAGAAACTCCAGACGAATCAAACAGAAGTGGACCGATAGCAGTGGGGGATCTGGTCTACATAAAAGTATATCGAAGGAAGTGGGACGAACCCAGACGTGAAGGGCCGTATGAGGTGACCTCTGCCACTCCCACATCAATCAAAGTGCAGGGATCAAACTTCTGGTACCACATTTCACACTGCCTTAAAATAAACAAGGAAAAAAGCGAGGTAATAACACACGAAGCTAAAAGCCTGTTCGAAAGCCCTGAGGAAGAAGCATTGGGTCACTGCATAAGTAAAGACTGTGCCCTAGGGGCTGGAATAGCCTTAGAATTTAGAAACAGATACGGGGTAGAAGAATTAGTGGAACAACAAAAGGGGGTGGGAGAGTGTGCATATGTAGAAAAAAAAAGAAGAAGGATACTACACTTAATTACCAAAGAAAAAGCGAGTGACAGACCCACTTACAACAATTTGTAACAGAGCCTAATAAGGATCTGTCTAGAGCAAAACATAACCACTTTAGCTATCCCAAAGATAGGGTGTGGATTGGACAGATTAGAGTGGTCCAAAGTCCAAAGAGACATTAGTTAACAGAATTTTTGGAGTATCAACCATATGTGTAAAGGTTTATACTCGTCCAAATGAGGATGTGGTGGTTAATAGTGATAGGATTGATGGAACTTAAGGGGATAGTGGGACAAGCGGCTGTGACAATAACGGCTGTAGAAAACAAAGAAAAGACAGTACAAATTGATCTATGTGACATAGTTAACTGTGGTGGAAACAAGATAGCATGGAGGGGGTATGACGTGTATGGGTGTATGGGCTTCGACCGTTCGCACTCCCAGTGGTCTAGGCAGAGATCTGCAGACGGAACGGCATTGTTTTCACATGATCTGCCAGTAGAACACTTGGGTGAAAACTTTCAGTATCATTTGGGCTGAAGACGATTCTTCAATAAAAACCTTTTTATTCTTAAAACATCCTTCGTCTCGACTATCTTCATCCAAAGTTTCAACCACAGATCCTACTGTAGTTCTAGACTAAATATCAACACGATCTTACTGTAGTTCTAGATTAAATATCGACTCGATCTTCCTGTAGTTCTTGACTAAATATCAACATGATCTTACTTTAGTTCTAGATTAAATATCAACTCGATCTTACTGTAGTTCTAGACTAAATATCAACACGATCTTACTGTAGTTCTAGATTAAATATCAACATGATCTTACTGTAGTTCTAGATTAAATAGCAACATGATCTTACTGTAGTTCTAGACTAAATATCAACATGATCTTACTGTAGTTCTAGATTAAATATCAACATGATCTTACTGTAGTTCTAGACTAAATATCGACATGATCTTACTGTAGTTCTAGACTAAATATCAACACAATCTTACTGTAGTTCTAGGCTAAATATCGACATGATCTTACTGTAGTTCTAGACTAAATATCAACACAATCTTACTGTAGTTCTAGACTAAATATCAACTTGATCTTACTGTAGTTCTAGACTAAATATCAACATGATCTTACTGTAGTTCTAGACTAAATATCGACATGATCTTACTGTAGTTCTAGACTAAATATCAACACAATCTTACTGTAGTTCTAGACTAAATATCGACACGATCTTACTGTAGTTCTAGACTAAATATCGACATGATCTTACTGTAGTTCTAGACTAAATATCAACATGATCTTACTGTAGTTCTAGACTAAATATCGACATGATCTTACTGTAGTTCTAGACTAAATATCAACACAATCTTACTGTAGTTCTAGACTAAATATCAACACGATCTTACTGTAGTTCTAGACTAAATATCGACATGATCTTACTGTAGTTCTAGACTAAATATCAACACGATCTTACTGTAGTTCTAGACTAAATATCGACATGATCTTACTGTAGTTCTAGACTAAATATCAACATGATCTTACTGTAGTTCTAGACTAAATATCGACATGATCTTACTGTAGTTCTAGACTAAATATCAACATGATCTTACTGTAGTTCTAGACTAAATATCGACATGATCTTACTGTAGTTCTAGACTAAATATCAACACAATCTTACTGTAGTTCTAGGCTAAATATCAACACGATCTTACTGTAGTTCTAGGCTAAATATCAACACGATCTTACTGCAGGTCTAGATATTGAAAACAATCAAGCCCTGCTCAGATTTAAAAAGTAACGCTAAAGTAACGTAACACATTACTTTCCATAAAAAGTAACTCTTAATAACTTTTTAGGAAGTAACGCAATATTGTAATGCATTACTTTTAAAAGTAACTTTCCCCAACACTGTTTATGACTAACAGCACGTAGCAGTAATGAATTACAAACATGTTTGGGTTCTTCTGAGGATCATGTATACTGTCTGATGATGGTGTACAGAGATATTTAATCCGTGCATCATGCGCTGGAGTCAAGTAGAGCCATTACAAGATGCAAAAACATGCACACAATACATAATTCACATAATTCACTTTTTTTTTTACATGGTGTGCATTACTGCAATAAGTAACACACGATGCATAAATTATTGCATTTAAAAACATTTTTATTTATTAGTATTTTATTGTATTATACTAATTGGGAGAGGACCAATTTTCTTAAAGAATTTTTTTTTTTCATTCACTTACATTTTACATTTTAATTTCTCAGTATTTTTATTGTATTATGGCCTAATAATTGGTAGAGGACTGATTTTCGTAAAAATGAAATAATTTGTTTTTATTTTCTGCATTGTGTGCATTTGTATTACCCTCAAACGTAGCGTAATAAATAGCACATGATGCATAAAGTCTTACATTTAAATACATTTTAATTTTTCAATATTGTTATTGCATGATACTAATTGCGAGAGGAAATATTTAAAAGAAAGATTAAAAGCAGTCTAATAAACAGCATATCAGGCACACATTCCTACATTTAAATGTATCATTTTTTTTTGCATTTCACTAATTGGGAGAGGACCAATTATCTTAAAGTAAACCATAAACTTTTAAAACACAAATTTGCATTGTATACATTTTATTTAGCTTAAAAATTCCCATTTACAATTGTTTTAATTTGATTTACTAAATCAGTGCAATTAGTAATACAATGAAGCATAAATTATTACATTCAAATGTATCTATATTTTTATTGCATTACAGTAATTGGAAAAGGGACATTTTATTTGAATTATTTACTTTTGATTTTTGGGGTGGAATTTGATTCAAGCATGTTCTTGACAGGTTTTGTAAGATTCACCCCAAAGTAAAACACTTGTACAATTCAGTATGCAGCAAATGTTTTGCTTTAAGAACAATAAAAAACATAATGAGTCGTCGTATCAATTCCTTGCGTAGCTTCCTCAAGTCAAACTAGTAATATGAGTTTACTAAATATTCAGATAACAGACGCTGGCTCTATTATCTCAAGTCTTCAGTGCGTCTTCACCATCTCTCTGAGCCAGCAGAAGCTCATTCCCCATATCCTACATCATGCTCTATTTCTCAGTGTTTGTGTGGATGTCCCTCTGTTTCACGAATCTCCATCTAAATATAATCATGGCAGTGTGACGCTGGAGTGTTGCGTGATGCCCTTCTATAACCTCCTCGCTGGACGACGGCTGAGGATGCATTTGCAGAAGCACTAACCGGATAACTGTGAACATGTCAAGCTGACTCCTGCAGACACTCTGGAGATTAAAGCAAGGTGAAGGTGCAATGATTTGAGTGGAATGCAGTGATTTTTCATTGAAGCTGCAAAATGCATTTGAGGAAATACAGTAGGAGTAAACTTGGACTTTATAAATCCATTATAGTTGATGTAATTGCACCCATGCATTTCTTTTCACTTGCCTGTATATGCAAAATTTTACAAGTACCTTGCTTTTGATGTCTCTCCAAGCGGAAAATCCTGAAAAGTCCCATTTTAAAAGGTACATGCTGCATTGCATCACATCATGCATTTGATGTTTTTGCTACTTTTTTTAAATTGTGCACTGATTTATTTGCATATTTCATTAACTAATCTGACCATTTTTGAAAAACTGATTTTATCAGGTGAACATTACATTTTTTTTTAAAACACTACATTTGTGTTTTATATCAGTCCGTCCTGTCAGCGAGTAAATATCATCATGGATTGTTCTCAGTCTGGAAATGCAGATCACACAGTGGAGACGGATGGGAGCGTGAATGCTGCGAAAGATGAAGACAAAGAAAAGCATGATGGTAAGTAATTTAACACTTATTGGCAAATAATCTCAAAATTACCTTCTCTTAAAGGAACAGCTCTTCCGAAAATTAAAATGTGCTCTCCCTCATGTCATCCAAGATTAGGATGAGTTTATTTCTTCATCAGATTTGTAGAAATGTGTATTTTTATTTGTAGTATTTTAAAAAGCAGCAACGGTTTAAAGTAAAAAATGTCTTGATTATGGATTTGTTCCAGCTTTTGTCTTCTCCAAATGGTAACTGAAGGACTGTGGCTTATTGTGATGGTTTTATCAGACTCTCATTCTGACGGCACCCATTCACTGCAGAGCAAGTGATGGAAGGACATTTCTCCAAATCTGATGAAGAACTAAACTCATCTACATCTCAGATGACCTGAGGATGAACAAATTTACAGCACATTTTTTAACTATTCCGTTAAACTCTGACAACACTACATCTGTATAGATTTAAAAGCATCAGTTTTTCACTAGTTATATTGGGCAGATGTCGTCCCTGTGCGTAAGGCATCCTGGGAGCCCAGTGTGCTTTCCACCATTGGAAAGGAGATCATTTATTTTGCCGGTCATGAGATCAGCATCTGGGAGTCTCTTGATTCATTCGGTTCTGTCATCTGGCCAGCAGTGAGACAATAACTTTATTACATATTTGAAATATTTAAGCTGAAGTGTGCCATTAGTTTGGATGTTCAAATTCTTTCTGGTGTTCAATTTCATGTTTAGAGTCACTGCAAGTCAGTCAGTTGGGCTTTAAATGAAAAGTGAAACACTGACACTTTTACAACAATGATCTGTTTGTCTGAGTTGCCCGAATTAAATTTCATCTTCTAACTCAACCAATCACGAGTTTGGGGCGGGGCTATCTAAGTGAATGACCAATGGCAAACAGGGATGGGCACATATATGGAATGTTTGAGAAAGCAGAAGAGCAAATAATGGCACACTTCACATTCAACTGTTTGTACATTTGTTCCTGATTGATAATCATTATACATTTTCTGAATTATCATTTAGACTCTAGCTCTGTGTCACTATCTTGAGTCCAACCAAGCGACGGTTGACCTTGTTGACAAGGCAGTGCTAGAGATTGGTGCCTGCACAGGTCTCGTCTCCATCGTGGCCAGTCTGTTGGGTAGGTACTAAACAGCAGTGTCGGGGAAAGTTACTTTTAAAACTAATGCATTGCAATATTGCGTTACTCCCTAAAAAATAACTTATTACTTTACTTAGTTACTCTTTATGGAAAATATGCGTTATGTTACTTTTTCAATCTGGGCAGAGCTTGCTTGTGTGTTTTTAATATAAAAAGTTATTCTTTTGTAAATATAAAAGCCATTTCACACCAAAAGTGAAGTGAATCCGGCTCAGACTAAAGGACATGTAAATTCATGTATGTACAGTCGAGGGCGCCGCTCAAACTAATCACATGAAGAATATGACGTAGGAGAAGAAAGTTCAACACTATTCAGAAATAACTAAAATAATTTTTTTTTGCTAAGTATGGTTGAATTGGATCATCGAAGGACATTAGCAAAGACATTGGTTAATAAACTGGGAATAAATACATAAATTATATTTGTCTTATATAACATTTAATTATTGCAGGTTTGTATAATATTCTGAGTTTTCATTTATTGATTTTGAGGAATACTGAATGTGTTTTTGTGCAGGTAAGATGAGTAAATAATGTTGATATTTAGTCTAGAACTACAGTAAGATCATGTCGATATTTAGTCTAGAACTACAGTAAGATTATGTCAATATTTAGTCTAGAACTACAGTAAGATCGTGTTGATATTTAGTCTAGAACAACAGTAAGATCATGTTGATATTTAGTCTAGAACTACAGTAAGATCTAGTTTATATTTAATCTAGAACTACAGTAAGATCTTGTCGATATTAAGTCTAGAACTACAGTAAGATCATGTCGATATTTAGTCAAGAACTACAGTAAGTTCATGTTGATATTTAGTCAAGAACTACAGGAAGATCATGTTGATATTTAGTCTAGAACTACAGTAAGATCATGTTGATATTTAGTCTAGAACTACAGTAAGATCGTGTTGATATTTAGTCTAGAGCTACAGTAAGATCATGTTGATATTTAGTCTAGAACTAAAGTAAGATCCTGTCGATATTTAGTCTCGAACTACAGTAAGATCATGTCGATATTTAGTCTCAAACTACAGTAAGATCGTGTTGATATTTAGTCTAGAGCTACAGTAAGATCGTGTTGATATTTAGTCTAGAACTAAAGTAAGATCGTGTTGATATTTAGTCTAGAACTAGAGTAAGATCATGTTGATATTTAGTCTAGAACTACAGTAAGATTGTGTTGATATTTAGTCTAGAACTACAGTAAGATCATGTTGATATTTAGTCTAGAACTACAGTAAGATCATGTTGATATTTAGTCTAGAACTACAGTAAGATCATGTTGATATTTAGTCTAGAACTACAGTAAGATCGTGTCGATATTAAGTCTAGAACTACAGTAAGATCATGTCGATATTTAGTCTAGAACTACAGTAAGATCATGTCGATATTTAGTCAAGAACTACAGGAAGATCATGTTGATATTTAGTGTAGAACTACAGTAAGATCATGTTGATATTTAGTCTAGAGCTACAGTAAGTTCATGTTGATATTTAGTCTAGAACTACAGTAAGATCGTGTTGATATTTAGTCTAGAGCTACAGTAAGTTCATGTTGATATTTAGTCTAGAACTACAGTAAGATCCTGTCGATATTTAGTCTCGAACTACAGTAAGATCATGTCGATATTTAGTCTCAAACTACAGTAAGATTGTGTTGATATTTAGTCTAGAGCTACAGTAAGATCGTGTTGATATTTAGTCTAGAACTACAGTAAGACCGTGTTGATATTTAGTCTAGAACTACAGTAAGATCGTGTCGATATTTAGTCTAGAGCTACAGTAAGATCGTGTTGATATTTAGTCTAGAACTACAGTAAGATCGTGTTGATATTTAGTCTAGAGCTACAGTAAGATCCTGTCGATATTTAGTCTCGAACTACAGTAAGATCATGTCGATATTTAGTCTCAAACTACAGTAAGATTGTGTTGATATTTAGTCTAGAGCTACAGTAAGATCGTGTTGATATTTAGTCTAGACCTACAGTAAGACCGTGTTGATATTTAGTCTAGAACTACAGTAAGATCGTGTCGATATTTAGTCTAGAGCTACAGTAAGATCGTGTCGATATTTAGTCTAGAACTACAGTAAGATCGTGTTGATATTTAGTCTAGAGCTACAGTAAGATCATGTTGATATTTAGTCTAGAACTACAGTAAGATCATGTTGATATTTAGTCTAGAACTACAGTAAGATCATGTCGATATTAAGTCTAGAGCTACAGTAAGATCGTGTCGATATTAAGTCTAGAGCTACAGTAAGATCGTGTCGATATTTAGTCTAGAACTACAGTAAGATCATGTCGATATTTAGTCTAGAACTACAGTAAGATCGTGTCGATATTTAGTCTAGAACTACAGTAAGATCGTATCGATATTTAGTCTAGAACTACAGTAAGATCATGTCGATATTTAGTCCAGAGCTACAGTAAGATCGTGTTGATATTTAGTCCAGAGCTACAGTAAGATCATGTTCACACACGACGCTCTGAACTTACTCCTGATTTCTGTCACCATGGCAACACAAGAGCTGTCAGTCAATACATGAGAAACAAAGTAACAAGTTACTTATTAGAAAAAGGTAACTCAGATATTTCTTTCTAAAAGAAAAAGTAATGCGTTTCTTTACTAGTTACTTAAAAAAGTAATCTGATTACGTAACTCATGTTGCTTATAATGCATTGCCCCCAACACTGCTAAGCAGGAATGTCCAAACCTATTCTTGAAGGGCTGTTGTCCTGCAGAGTTTAACTCCAAGCACACCTGAACCGGCCAATCAGTGTCTTCAGACGAGAAACGTCCAGGTAAGTGTGTTGGAGCCAGTTAACTCTGCAGGATATTGGCCCTCCAGGAGTGGGATTAGACAGTATATTACAAACCTATGGTTGTGTTGAGTTCTCATACCTGTATAATCATCTCCAGGTGCTTGGGTGACAGCAACGGACTTGCCTGAAGTCCTCGGGAACCTGAGATGCAATGTGTCCAGAAACACACGGAGCCGCTGCAGATACACGCCGCAGGTGGCGGAGCTCTCTTGGGATGATGATCTCGATAAGTCCTTCCCTCATTCGGTCTACAGATACGACTACGTATTAGCAGCCGACGTGGTCTATCATCATGACTTCCTAGTCACCATGCGCCACTTCTGCCAGCCGGGAACAACCCTCATATGGGCCAGCAAGACCCGCTTCGATTCTGATCTGGTGTTTGTGGAGAGCTTCAAGAAAACTTTCAACAACACCCTGCTGTTAGACAACGGAGAGGTCAAGATCTACTCTGCCACCACCAGAGACGAAAGTGCACTAGAGACGTCAAACGAGACTAAAGGGGATGCGAGGAAAGGAGTGGACAAGGACGAGGACGAAACGGACGAAACGGCCAGCTGTAAGACTGAGACGAATGAAGGAACAGAACAAAAGTTTGTAGCACAGGTTCAAGAATATGAAACGAAAGATGCACAATGTAGAGAAGAGCAGGCTACGGGGTATGTTGATCTGGAAAACCAGGAGGATGGGAATCTGAACAAAATCGAAGACGAACTTGATACTGAGGATAGTGAAGATGAAGACGGCTGCTGTGAGATAGATACAGTGTCTCTAGAGCAGAAATCTGGTCAGTGATTTTAGTTCTAAAACAAGTTGCTTATCTAATAAATTCGAGTCTGATTTGGTCTTTTCTTTTAGAAGGAGGCACAGAGAATAATAACCAACGGGAGTACATGAGATCCTGGGCACCGACTATTTACTACAGACATGGGAAAGAGGTTTATAATTTTTTGGGCCGGGAAATTACAATTCAGGAGTCCATCGATTCTTTCGGTGCTACTGTATGCCCAGCGGTGAGACTTTCAACAGCAGAAGCAATGAATCATGAGAGACAAATGCACATGTGAATAGAGTATAGGCCAGATTTACTAACATCTGGCGCCAGCGCAAACCGTCTTTTGGCGTTAAAATAGTACTGTTACGATTTACTAAAGAGAAGAATTAGCGCTGAAAAGGCATGGACACGGTTATTTTTGAGTCTGACCTTATTGAATATGCATTTCTAGGAGTTTTCCTTTCAGATGCTAAATTTATGGGAGGAGAGTATTAAAATGAATCACACAACATGATTTAATAACGTTCGCACTGGTCAGATTACTGGTAGTTGCACCATTATTTAACCGCTTAAGAAAAAAACATTTTTCGAGGATTTTTTTTTTTTACATGTCTTTACATTGTTTAGACCGCAGTGGTGTCAAACTTTAGTTCCAACCCTGCTCCAATACACATACCATACAGTTTTCATTTAAGCCTGAAGGACTTGATTATTTGGTTCAGGTGTGATTAATTAGGGTCGCATCTAAACTCTGCAGGGCTCCGGTCTTCCAGGAACCGAGTTTGACACCCCTGGTTTAGAGCATTGGTTCTCAAACCTGTCCTGGGGACCTCCAGGCACCACAGCATATTTTATATGTCTCCCATATTTTATATGTCTGTTTAACACACCTGATTCACCTCATCAGCTCATTAGTAGAGTCTGCAAGACTTGAAATGGGTGTGGCCTATGAGAGAGACATACAAAATGTGTGGTGCCTGGGGGTCCCCAGGATAGGTTTGAGAACCACTGGTTTAGAGCATTAAAAATAATGTAAAATCATATTTCATTCATAAGTTATGCTATGACATCGGGACTCAATGTCTTTAAAAAAAAAAAAAGACATGAATGAACATGCATAGCTAAAAACAATATTTCTTTTAAATCACCAATAATTTTTTTTTTATCAAACATTGTATAAAGATTATTCTCAACTATTTTATAACAGAACGATTCGATATACCATTTTTCTTTTGGCAAAATGGTTGTAAAATGGCCATAAACAAGTTTTCTCATTTATATACAAGGCATCTTTAAACTTAATCTATATTAACCTGCATATTAATGTGTTTTTTGGGGAAACATGTAATGAAAAAATAAGTGTAATAATGGGAGTAATAATTGACAAGATTTTCATACTAATATACAATATGTAATAGAATATTTAAATATAATTTCTTTCCCTATGCATTTGTTGTCTCCCAGAATGCATAATAAACACGCTTTTAGTTATTTTTTGTATTCTTTCCATATAGGCAATCGCACTTTGTCGATTCTTGGAAACGCCTCAGAGTCGTCAACACATTGATTTACTCGACAAATCAGTTCTTGAACTTGGAGCTGGAACCGGCTTACTTTCGGTAGTCATCACGTTATTGGGTAAGCGTTGGGATAAGACTCGGGGCACTAATCTAAATGGTTTTGTATGTTGCAAGATAATCACTGGAATTGCTCTATAGGTGCCAAACTAACAGCAACGGATTTACCCGAGATACTAAGTAATCTGAGATACAACCTCAACAGGAACACGAGAGGCCGGCGGAGACACGAGCCCCTAGTTGCAGAGCTCCACTGGGGTCACAAACTGGACGAGATTTTCCCCAGATCCACGCTCCAGTATGATTACGTGTTGGCGACTGATGTGGTTTATCACCACGACTTCTTGGCCGAGCTGCTGGTCACCATGCGTCACTTCTGCAAGCCGGGAACTACTCTAGTCTGGGCGAACAAGGTCCGCTATGCTTCGGATCTGGGCTTCATTAACAACTTTCTCAGATGTTTTGAAATCACACTCCTTGAAGAGTTGGATGATGTGAGGATCTACTTAGCAACCAGCAAGACACCAGAGCATGAAGGTGACCAGGTTCAAGAGATAAGTGAAGATGATGCTGGGGAGCCAAACTCTACAAATGAGACGGGAAACAATGCTGAGGAAGAGAAACATCTGGAGTGTGATGATACTCAAACTACAGATGAGGCTCAAGTAGACGAAAAACTCCAGGATTTGGGAAGACCTGCAGAGGAGGAAGGTTAGGCTTGCATTTTGTAGTAGTCCAATGCCAATGTGCTTCTATAGGCACTTTCGCACCGGAGGAATCTTTTTATAAGCTACGTTTACATGGACACTTTTTGCTTCCATCGGAATGACTTCATTCTGAGCGCTAAATAAAGTGATCGGGTTAATATGTCACAAGCTTCTAATCAGATTTAATATTTTGATATGTGCACACTGCATGAATATAAAGAGTTTTTGCATATTATTTTAAATTATTGTTGCATATATTTATCTACTTCGGGTTCTAGTTACACTATTTTTACGTCACTGCACTTTCCAGTTTCGGTATTCAATCCGATTAAGTGTTTACATGTCCTCTCGCTCCGATTACAAAAGGAATAAACCACCCCTTACAATCCGATCGAAATTATAATCAGATCTGGTCAATTCAATCCGATTGATGGGGTTACATGTGACTTGTTTTGTTACGATTATGCTTCAAGTCCTATTACGATCGGATTATTAGGGTGCATGTAAACACAGCTATAGCTTCTCGAACTATTGGCAGAAGTTCCTGCTTTTTGGCGTGTTCGCACTACAGTAACTAACGTATTTAATTCGAGAAACTCCATTTGGGGGGAGTAATCTAGCTCCTACTTCGGAGTAGGGTCTAAAACAGTGATGTAAGTATTTGTTGATTGTCCAAACGCATACGAAACACCGGCTACAAAGCATTTTTTTAAATCCAATACAAATATTTACTCAACAAACATAGAAAACAACGATAACGGCATTTACCTGTTGCCTGCAGCAATGTGTTCTTTTCTTAGCGCCGATGATGACACTGCAAGTCGTCATAGGAGATAAAATGCCACGAATAAAGATGTCGCAGGAGCTCTGAAGCGGCTGACAGCGATATCTTTATTCGCGGCATTTACAAACATTTGCAACAACCGGTGAATGGAGGACGTTGTGTTTGGAGCTGTTTTTGTTGTGTGTCGTGGGTTTCATGATAATGGAGATGGAATGTAAACGCACAATTTACATGATTGACTAAATCTCCTATGACAACTTGCATGTTATCTTCAAGGCTGAGAAAAGAATAAAAATGCTGCAGACAACAGGTAAAGGCCATTATTGCGGTTTTCCGTGCTTGTGGAGTAAATATTAATTTTACTCAAATTAAAAAAAATGCCAGGTAGCCAGTGTTTCATATGCGTTTGGCCAATCAGCGTACACTTACATCACTGTTAGTTCCTATAGAACTGTTTTAGACCCTACTCTGAATTAGTTCCCCCCCAAACCGAGTTCCTAGAACTAAACACATTCCTAGTTCCTTTGGTGCGAACGCGTCAAAAAGCGCCGATAGTTTAAGGAACTATGCTTCCGCCGGTGTGAAAGCACCTATGGATACTTATCTGATGGGATACTCTTTCCCTCAGTTGTCCCTGCCAGCACAGAACCACCAGAGCGCAGATCCTGGGCTCCCGTCGTCTACTACAGACTAAGCAAGGAGATCTACTACTTTCTGGGTCATGAAATCAAAATTGAAGAAGCCATAGATCATTATGGAGGTGTGGTATGGCCAGCGGTGAGCATTAAACATTCAACAGCAGTATATCAGCCTGTCAGATCAGGAAGAAACTATACGTGTAGTTTGTGAGAAGGTAACTGGTTTTGAATGTCATAGGCTCTGGCCATTTGCCGATTCCTGGACACCCCAACGGGCCGACAGCAGATTAATCTACTTGACAAATCAACGCTGGAGCTCGGAGCAGGAACAGGCCTCGTCTCGATAGTTGCCACACTTCTTGGTACGTCTCAATATTTGATGCAATTAGGTCAGGTGTTGGCAAGGAGAGTCGATGCCCTGCAGAGTTTTATGTCAACCTTGAAAGAAACAAAAACAACTTACCTGCCTACAGCCTTAGTAATCCTGAATACCTTGAATAACCCTTTGATTAGGTTTGGAGC
Source organism: Schizopygopsis malacanthus (assembly GCA_027474115.1). Taxonomy (NCBI): domain Eukaryota; kingdom Metazoa; phylum Chordata; class Actinopteri; order Cypriniformes; family Cyprinidae; genus Schizopygopsis; species Schizopygopsis malacanthus. The sequence continues at coordinate 41,667,768 of CM049871.1, forward strand.
TAATCTCTGCAGCACAGCAGCTCTCTAAAGGTCATTGCACACTGAGTCTGAAATTTTCGGATGCGTTTTTTCGTATTTGTAATCCTAAAAATTAGTCATGCACAGAAACCTTGCACACTGAGTCCGATGCGTATTAATTAATGCATTGCGAAAAACAGTAGCCTACTAAATGGAATCTTCAAGCATTGAGGATGATTTTGTTGTCCTCTCTCTTCTTAAAAAAAAGCAAAAGAAAGGAATTGTGTCCGTCCAATCCTAAAATATACATCGAGAGGACGGAGAGTTCCCCCTGATCATGAGCAATTCAAAGTTTACTTCAGGACGTCAATGGCTCAGTTTGATGCTTTGCTGGTGTGTGGTGAGAGCGTACACTTGATTGTCTCTATGACTCTCTTTCCTCTCCACCTGTAGCTGGTGTGTGGTGAGAGCATACACTTGATTGGCTCTATGTCTCTCTCTCCTCTCCACCTGTAGCTGGTGTGTGGTGAGCGCATACACTTGATTGGCTCTATGTCTCTCTCTCCTCTCCACCTGTAGCTGGTGTGTGGTGAGCGCATACACTTGATTGGCTCTATGACTTTCTCCACCTGTAGGCGGTGTGTGGTGAGCGCATACACTTGATCGTCTCTATGACTCTGAAGGATCACAAATGTTATTCTATGTTTGATGTGGATTCACGTCCTGACTAAGAGGTGTCGGGCAAGGCAAAGGTGCTTGAGATCGTTTCCTGACCATTTGGGCTTGGGACAGCTGTGCCTTTTGTCAATGAGTCAGACAACTGTGTCCTGGCCAGACGTGGATTCGTTAGGTTTATTGGACCACGGGAAGCTTCCCGTAACGAACTTCCCGTAACGAACTAACGCCTCCCTCAGATGTTTGCTTTCTTTGATGTTTTGTCCCAACCTCCAAAAAGTCCCTCCTCCAATTCTGCCTATAAAGATACCCTGTAAAATTGACTTAAGATGAGATTTCGATGACTGCAGCCTACCACACTGGGGTTTTTTGCAATAAAGAATCCTACGATCGAATCCGAAGTCTCCTGGTCTTCTCTTCTGAGTTTCTACGCTTTAGAAGAACAAAGTTTACAACAGATGCTGCCGTGACCCGGATAGAGCTCCTCACCTGAATTCAGATTGAAATTTCAAGCTCAAACAACGATCTGCTTTCCGTACAACCAAAGGTTGGTGAGTGTCACTCTATCCAAAAGAACCTTTAAGACCAGAACAAATGTGCTATCCTCTGCGCCGTCAGAGAAGAGTTAACAGACAGCTGTAGGGTTTGGTTAACTAAGTTATCCTCTAAAAATGTCTTTTTAGAGATGAAGGTTATCCTCTGTTCAGGCAGGGAAGATTTAGCATTACGTGCTAAGATTTGTTATCCTCTGTTCAGGCAGGGAAGATTTAGCATTACGTGCTAATATTTGTTATCCTCTGTTCAGGCAGGGAAGATTTAGCATTACGTGCTAATATTTGTTATCCTCTGTTCAGGCAGGGAAGATTTAGCATTACGTGCTAATATTTGTTATCCTCTGTTTTGGCAGGGAAGAATTGGTTATCCTCTGTTCATGCAGGGAAGATTAGCGTAAAGTGCTAGTGAATTGTGTTATCCTCTGCTTTGCCAGGGAAGGTTAACAATAGTTGATCTGTGTTAACAAGTGTACCCTCTGTTGATCAGAGAAGTTTTAGTGTTTTGATTGTGTGATAACAAAGAAACTCACAAAATGTTTAGAAAGAATGCTAGACTGATCCCCACAACTGAAAAAGGTGGTCTAGCGACTCCTTTGTGGTCAGATAGCGAATTCAAATCACTTTTAGGAGTGCAAATGAACATAATAGTCACTGAGAAAGTTAGACAAGAACTAACTCAGAAATATGAGATCCATCCAGACAAGACTTGGTCTGTAGATGAGTGTAAAAAGGTACTGGGAGCATGTATTCGCAAGAACAATGTGAAAGGCATTATCTGCTGCCACAGAGAATTTGGTTTAGCGCTCGCCACACAACAGTCTCAGCGTAACTCAGAGCTAGAGAAACAGAACAATGAGCTCCGTGCTAGAATATACACTTTGACCAAGAAATTGAACCTCAAGAAAGAGGCAAAAACTGATGTGGAGGTTAGTCAGCCTGATAACATTTACCCTGATTTACAAGCGTTTTTTGAAACAGATGTAGCTCTCCAATCAGTAACTGATGTGCCTGTAAATTCCTTCAATGTGTGTGGTGCGAGGAGGAGATCTCAGGGGATTGAGGAAACTGATAGTGTTCCTCTCAATTCTTCTGTGGTGCAAATACAAACTGTTGCCAAAGCTTTAGGTCCTAAAGATATAGAGAGACTATCTCAAAGTTTACCAGCAGCACGCACACATTTTTCTGAATTTAGAAGAACATTGATCAGTAAAATGCGTCTTTATGACATGTCGTTGACAGAAGTCACGCAGCTGATGTCACAAATACTAACTGAATCTGAATTCAACAGTTTTGAATCTGCTGTCACTTCTGAACTGCGAAATGCCAGTAAGGGTGATTTAAGAGAAGGTATTTTGAAAATCCTAAAGAATATCTTAGGACCCAAAATAGATTGGTCTAGAATTACTACCTGTGTGCAAAGGAAAGAAGAAACTGTGAGTGAATATACTGTAAGAAAGGACCCGGCTGGAACGATCCAATGACGGCAGTCGTTCCGCGGGTGAAGGGCTTTGCGTGTTACGATCTTTCCTTTTCACGACACAACAAGAACATTAAAATGGAACACTTCTTCTTATATATTTTATCTCGTTATTTCATCTGACTCCATAAAATGAAAAGGGTTTTAATGATGTCTGTGCATCACTAAAACAGGAACGAATGATCGGTTATTCTTATCAGCTCTTTTTCAATACTTTACCCGTCCAGACATAGGGAAACCATATCGCTCAGAGGTCCTGTTTTCCACAGATCTCACGGACACAATCTCGTCAGGCCCGGTCATCAGTCAGAGGTAAATTATGGTTACGTATCTGAGATTTGCCGTAAATTCACACGTACACAATCAGAGATATCAATAACCCTCATGGGGCACCCTCAGAACTCGAACTCAATCGTTTACTTCAGTAAAGGGTTTTGGCCACTATCAGATATGTTAGCAGATCAATATACTACACTCGTAATAGCTTTGGATTGGCCAAATCTTTGTTTAAAGTAACATTAAATCAAAGTCAGAGGTGTGGACGTACCCGAATTCAGTCTGATCAGACGGTTCACCGTCACTGAACGGAATTAGCCCGTCCCTACACCCAAGCACACTTAAAAGATGCCGGATATTAGCCGTCGCTAAAACTGACGCAGGCTTGCGGAAATATACGAATCCACTAATCTGGTAGAGAGAAAGCACTCTTCAGAGGCAGTTAGAATAGAATCAAACGTTACAATTTATTGACCAGGTAATCAAAACAATAATTCAAAGCTCCAATGTTACAAGAATAGAATCAACGGTTAACCATAACATAACAATAACTCAGGAATTGAAGAATTTGTAGAAATTACTACCTGGCAATGAAAAACTACACACAAGTGACATGTGTGGGCAATCAGCTTACTGACTCCCAGATGTTTGTGTCCCTTTCCCTTATATACCCAGATAATTCAATAGACCCACCCAGGTGGGTACCCAGGTGGTATCTTGTCATTATAATTAGTCTTTAGAATTGTGTAACCAAAAGGCTTCTGGAGATCCTGTGGCCGGGATTACTTATTTACATACAGGAGGTGATCTGAATAGGAGATCAGGGGGAGGGCACACCTTTAAGTTGTGCACTATATTCTCATACTTTAGAACTTCTTTTAGCTTTTCATTATGATTGGGAGGATGAGACCATTTTACCAGGCGCACTGAGACATTTCAAAAGATATCAAACATGTATGGTTACTTTTTGTACATATTACATTGCATGGATTTTAGGTGATGAGGGGAGGGGGGAGAATGGCGACTGCAGCCGGTCCGTCGTGCGGACCGTCAGCACCGGGTGTGAAACCCCCCAGTGTGCTGCGTCCTGGATGTTGCTGCTATATGCAAGAGATAGCTCCCGTTGATTACTGACACCAAGCCCACAGTTCCTCTCTAGGGGGGCCCAGACATTTTGGCACCGGGCCCGGGCTTACAGTTTTCTCCCTTTGGCACTGTTTGGGCCACTCCCAGGGTTCCCTGCAGTGTCACTTCAGTCGTTGTAAGGCGGGCAGCTTTAAGGAGCTGAGGGTTAGGATAGTGTTGGTGGATGCTTTTACTGATCTGATGAGGTGTCGGAAATAGCAACATTGGAATAGCGTGAAGGAGAAGATGAGTGCGCTTCCAATTGCGCAACCTCGAAGTACCCAGTCCCACCAGGTATATGCAGTCTGTGCCGATCGGGTGGATGAGCTAGACAGAATCTGTGCAGTCTTTCGCGCCAAGTTTGTCTCCACTTGTGCTTGAGAAAGGTGGTACTCTGTTTGGAGGATGACGTTCTGTACCAGGTCCATCGTGTCGATCAAGGCTTGTGTTCCGTGTTCATAAAAGGTGTCGTCCCACCATGGGGAGACCTCTGCGTCCTTTGGCATCCTTCCGAGGATGTCGATCTGGCCCATAGAAAAGTCCTCTGTCACTTCCAAGCAAAATGAGTGATCAGCAGGACAGGTCAGTCCTCCATATGTGAACGAATTCATCTCACTGATGACACACCACTGTGTATGAGACACCTGAATCGCATTTGAATGTCCATGCAAAGATTCAACACTTATGAGTTTGTTATCATTGGGAGAGAAAGGTTGTAATGTGTTACATGTACAGACAACATAATTGTGAGTTTCATGACAACAAGTGCGACTGGTAAATACGGTCTCAGTACCCTTCAGCGTCATATATCCGGTGAGGTGATCCCATTTAATTACCTGATCTTTAACTACCATGCCAATGGATCGAATATTAGTGGAATTTGGATAAACTTGATCTGGGTGGATTAAAGGAAAAGTGGCAAAAAATCCAATACAACCAATACATTCGTTTCCAGTATACATCATAATTGTGGATATTAATTCTGAATACTTTAAATTTTTCATTTTTTCTGAAGAGAACCATCTATGTAAATCTAAAACCTCAATTAAATCGTTCAAAACATGTCTCGGGGTCTTGTGAAGACGAAGATCTAAAATTTCTTGTCTTGTTGCAGTGAATAAATCTTGTGCATATGATCTGCAGGCTAAGTCACGTTCGATGGTACGGGTCTGATTGAACAATGTGTGGCTGATCGTTAGAAGCGCCTGCGCCTCGGAACGAACCGCTTTGATAATATTATCATTGCTATTGGTGATGTGTTGGAAACCAGTGGCCATTTGATCTGTCAACCATGTGGAGAATTGAGATTGTTTGGTTATTTTATAAGTGTTGGCTGCTGAATTAATTGATCCGAACAGGCCGGCTATACTGCTGAGCAGGTCTCGTTTTGAGCGAGCAGGTGGAATTTGGGCGGCAAGTCTGTCTTTGTAATCAGAAATTAAATCATCGATTCGTGACTGTAGCCATGCATATGACTCATCATTAGTATTACAATGTTTTGTATAGGCAGAGAGTATATTGGAAATGTTATAAGTTACATGTGTCATTACCAAATTTACATCATGTAATAAAGTCTTGTTGATGTTTCCTCTAATCAGTCCACCAGGAGGAATTGAGTGCAATTCTGGACACTTTTTGGGTTTAGTGTATCCACAGGTGGTCAAATTAAAACAGTACTTAACAGTCCATGAACAGTTGTGTGGATTGGTGAAATTGTCTATGCTATGTGAACATTCCCCGACACAATACATTCCTTCCTTTCGGTTGGTCCAGACAAAAGTTTTCGGTTTTGGCTCGTTAGGTGTGTACGACGTGAGATCGTACATTAGTTCGGTGAATCTCATATGTGTGTCATTATGTGTTTCTGTATGTGTGCACCTATATGTTGCAGGTTCCAAATTTTTAACATAGTAGCACAATTTTGGGTCTATGCCATTGTTTTTGTTTTCGTGTAGTGTGTACATGTTACCTATTGTGTCACCTGGATCTATTTTAAGTTGATACCAGGCGGTGAGGTTGTGCATGAATTTTGGTGCTCTAGTGTGTCCTGACATGTTTCTTGTAGGTGGGTGGGTGTTACCTGAACTACAACAAATTTGTGGTGTGCAATTTGGATCCGGTGCTAATCCGGGAGGCCATGTAATTGTCTCTTTTGGTGCGACTGTGATTTTTTGTGTGGATGGCCCCTTGGAGTATTTCCACACCCACCTCTCACATTTCAGGTTGTGTGTGAGTGAAATCCTTTGGCCCAGTCTGATGCACGTGGGCCCAGACACTTTCCTTTCATCTGGTCTCCATGGGATCGCTGCAGTCGACCCGGGAGGCAAGAGGAGAAGACAGTGACATTTATTTATTGTATTTTTGTACTTTTGAATGATTTGCACTGAGACATGTGGTACCATCGCAGTTTCCCTTTTACAGTTGTGGCCACACAGCTGTTGCATATAGCTTTAACTTCATATGGGCCATGCCATCGGGGTGTGAATGCACCTTGCTTCACAAAAACGCGTACCATTACCATGTCTCCTTCTGAGAATTTCACCTCAGAGGTTGGGTTTGTTGAAAACTCTGTTCTTCTAAAGTAGAAAACTCAGAAGAGAAGACCAGGAGACTTCGGATTGGATCGTCAGCAGAATTTCTTTATTCTATGACATGTGTTGTTATCTGCAGTCATCGAAGATCTCATCTAAGTCATTTTTACAGGGTATCTTATAGGTATTTTTGGAGGAGGGATTCTTAGAGGTGGAGACAAACATCAAACAAAGCAAACATCTGAGGGAGGCGTTAGTTAATTACAGGAACCTTCCCGTGGTCCAATAAACCTAACAAAGGTTGAATCTGACTCCTTGATCTTACCATTAACATAAGAGACAAAAGGCACCGTTGTCTCGAGCTCAAATGGTCAGGAAACGCTCTCAAACATCTGTATTTCCTGACACTTTCTTTAGTCAGGAAGTGTATCTAAATTAAACATTTAAAATAAAATTTGTAATCCTTCAATCCCCTCTTTGAGAGTTCTAATAACTCTCACAAAAATACAAATTTAGACACTTAAAAGTTAATTCTTGTAACTTGTAATCGTTACAGGCACAGTGTACATGTTCTGTGTTGCTTATATGTAATTGCATGCTGACACAGAAACAAAACATGCAATTAGTTTTGCTGAAAGATCGTATGTGAGTCTCTGCGTTGTGTATTTTTTTTCTTCTTTCTTCTTTCTTCTTTCTTTCTTGTGTGATAGTTGGCAATGGGTCTGGTTGTTTTCTAGAGGTAATAGTCTCTGCGTTGTGTATTTTTATTCTTTTTCTTCTTCTTTCTTTTCTCTTTCTTGTGTGATAGTTGGCTCGGCGATGGGTCTAGTTGTTTTCTAGAGGTTGTGGCTTTATCCGCAGGTGAGAAGGGTGGTGCATATGGATCTCAGGACAGCCATCAAATGGTATCTGCACAGAGGAAGAAAGAAACACAAACAAGAGAGAACTAACGGCACAGAGCAGTATTTGTAGAGTCTGCATACATTAGGGTTGTATCCTCTGTTCAAAATATAGTCTGCTATGGTTGTTCCTTCTTTCCCTATTTCTCAATTCCTGCGACACCTAAAGAACAGTGAGGAAAGGATGGACTAATGGAGGGGAAAGGCCTATGAGGAAATCTTCACCTCAGGGTTGGCCCCCGAAGCCTGTTGCTTTCGGTTCTTCCCTGGGCTCCTCACTGGTTCTTGTGTCTGCCCTATCCTATCCCTGCAGGGGGAGGAACAACCTTAATATGTGACACATGAGTCCAAGTTTTCCTTCCCTGACACAATACTGCAGCTGCTGTAATCAACATCACTTGATGTGGTCCGTACCACTTAGGCTCTAATGGCTTGTTTTTGAATGTCTTTATCATGACCCATTGACCTGGGACGATTGTGTGTCCCCTTCTGGTGGAGTCTGCCAACACGACTCAACTCTCTCTTTGGCACTCTGCACTGCCTTTGTGAGGTTTTCACAGTAAGCGATCAGGGCATCTGAAGCAATGTGCACATCAGCATTTCTAAGATCAATCACACCTGGCATCTGCATTGGGCGTCCAGTAATAATCTCATGAGGGCTCAGTCCTACTGATCTGTTAGGTGATGCTCTCATACTACACAGTACTGCGGGCAGTGCTTCAACCCATGGTACTCCTTCCTGATGCATTTTGCTTAGCCTGGTTTTGATTGTTCTGTTTGATCGTTCAACCTGTCCTGATGCTTGTGGCCTATAGGGACAGTGAAGGTTCCACTTAATCTTCAACATTCTAGACACTTCCTTGACTACCTGTCCTGTGAAGTGGGTACCTTGATCTGAGTCAATGCAATCTGGTAATCCCCATCTGGGAATGAAATCAGTGACAAGACATTTAGCAGTATGTGCAGCTGTAGCGCGCCCTGTTGGATAAGCTTCTACCCATCTTGAGAACTTGTCTATTACTACCAAAACGTCAGTTTTTCCTTTACAAGGGGGCAACGATATATAATCAACTTGCAGGTGACGAAATGGCCCTGGTGGAGCTGGGGTATGTGCTGCTGGTGTAATGGTTGCTGGTACATCATTATTTTTCTGACATGTAACACATCTCTTGACTGTTTCAGTGGCTGCGTTTCTGAATTTTGGATTCCACCATTGATTTGAGAACCTGTGATTCATCGTTGCTGGACCACTATGACCCAAACTGTGTATTTGTTGAGCCAAATATGGCAACAGTGATTCGGGAGCAACATACTTTCCCCCTTTGGTCCAGCAGCCGGATGAATCCACAGTGGCTCCTTTGTCTAACCATGTCCATGCTTCATATAGAGGAACGTCTTTATACAGATCAACGATTGATTCAGGAGGTAGAATTAGAATCTTCTGTGCTGTACTACCTGAACACACTTGTACAGTTGCATAGAAACAAGCCTGTTTAGCCGCTACATCAGCAAGAGCATTACCTTTAGCTTCCATAGTATTAGTTGTGAGATGTGCTTTCACTTTGATCACTGCTAATTTCTTTGGGAGTTTCATGGCAAACATTAAATCTTTCACTAATCCAGCATGCTTAATGGGGGATCCAGCAGAAGTTAGAAATTTTCTGGTTTGCCAAATGACACCAAAATCATGAATTGCCCCAAAAGCATACCTGGAATCTGTGTAGATATTTGCAACCGATCCTGAAGCTAGCGTGCATGCTCTAGTTAAGGCTACTAGTTCTGCAGCTTGAGCTGAAAAATGATCTGGAAGACGACCTGAAGCAACTACTTCAGTGGTGGAAGTTACTGCATATCCTGCTCGTCTGTTACCTTCAATAACTTGAGCTGAACCATCAACAAACAACTCCAATTCTGCGTTCTCTATGGGAGTTTCTGCTATTTCACTTGTCGCTGCATATGTAAGCGTAACACAATCATGAGTCATTTCGCCTTCATCCTCTAACACAAATTCAGTCATTGCAGACATCATACATGAGGATGGGTTCGTGACTGGTGCACGCTGTATAACAATATTCGGGGCTGTGAGAGTTGCTAACTTCTCTTTTATGCTACCTTTCACAAAAATTCTTTGGTCATTGTGTTGGATTACAGGGGAAAGGTAGCTACTCACAGCCCCAATAATTAGTTTTTTTCCTGGTCTTGTTGTGCTCTTAGAAGAGCCTGAACTATCTGTACCACAGTTTCAGTGGTCACTGGCGGAACTACTTCAGGGTTGTGTGCAGGCTGAGAAGGAGCAGAATTATGCATAGCATTTCTTTTCCTATCTTGCAACTTCTTCCTACACTCTTTCTCCCAATGTCCTAATTTTGCACAGTATTTGCATTTGCTTTCTCTTTTAGACCATCTATTGTCTTGTTTCGTTGTGTTAAACGTAGCTGCTGCTACTCTTACTTTTGCTTTGACATCAGCATCTCTTTCCCATGTAGTTAACCTGTCTAGGTTACTTCTGAGAGTTCTGTTAGACCAAGTTAGATCTAAGAATGGTAAAGCTTTTCTGTATTCGGCTACAAGGCCATCTGACCATATACGAACCAGGGGTCCCTTGTCATCCAGAACACCTTCAGGGTCATCAACAATTCCACTGTAAATTACAGCTGACTGACAAAATCTCTCAGTATATTCACTCACAGTTTCTTCTTTCCTTTGCACACAGGTAGTAATTCTAGACCAATCTATTTTGGGTCCTAAGATATTCTTTAGGATTTTCAAAATACCTTCTCTTAAATCACCCTTACTGGCATTTCGCAGTTCAGAAGTGACAGCAGATTCAAAACTGTTGAATTCAGATTCAGTTAGTATTTGTGACATCAGCTGCGTGACTTCTGTCAACGACATGTCATAAAGACGCATTTTACTGATCAATGTTCTTCTAAATTCAGAAAAATGTGTGCGTGCTGCTGGTAAACTTTGAGATAGTCTCTCTATATCTTTAGGACCTAAAGCTTTGGCAACAGTTTGTATTTGCACCACAGAAGAATTGAGAGGAACACTATCAGTTTCCTCAATCCCCTGAGATCTCCTCCTCGCACCACACACATTGAAGGAATTTACAGGCACATCAGTTACTGATTGGAGAGCTACATCTTTTTCAAAAAACGCTTGTAAATCAGGGTAAATGTTATCAGGCTGACTTACTTCCACATCAGTTTTTGCCTCTTTCTTGAGGTTCAATTTCTTGGTCAAAGTGTATATTCTAGCACGGAGCTCATTGTTCTGTTTCTCTAGCTCTGAGTTACGCTGAGACTGTTGTGTGGCGAGCGCTAAACCAAATTCTCTGTGGCAGCAGATAATGCCTTTCACATTGTTCTTGCGAATACATGCTCCCAGTACCTTTTTACACTCATCTACAGACCAAGTCTTGTCTGGATGGATCTCATATTTCTGAGTTAGTTCTTGTCTAACTTTCTCAGTGACTATTATGTTCATTTGCACTCCTAAAAGTGATTTGAATTCGCTATCTGACCACAAAGGAGTCGCTAGACCACCTTTTTCAGTTGTGGGGATCAGTCTAGCATTCTTTCTAAACATTTTGTGAGTTTCTTTGTTATCACACAATCAAAACACTAAAACTTCTCTGATCAACAGAGGGTACACTTGTTAACACAGATCAACTATTGTTAACCTTCCCTGGCAAAGCAGAGGATAACACAATTCACTAGCACTTTACGCTAATCTTCCCTGCATGAACAGAGGATAACCAATTCTTCCCTGCCAAAACAGAGGATAACAAATATTAGCACGTAATGCTAAATCTTCCCTGCCTGAACAGAGGATAACAAATCTTAGCACGTAATGCTAAATCTTCCCTGCCTGAACAGAGGATAACAAATCTTAGCACGTAATGCTAAATCTTCCCTGCCTGAACAGAGGATAACCTTCATCTCTAAAAAGACATTTTTAGAGGATAACTTAGTTAACCAAACCCTACAGCTGTCTGTTAACTCTTCTCTGACGGCGCAGAGGATAGCACATTTGTTCTGGTCTTAAAGGTTCTTTTGGATAGAGTGACACTCACCAACCTTTGGTTGTACGGAAAGCAGATCGTTGTTTGAGCTTGAAATTTCAATCTGAATTCAGGTGAGGAGCTCTATCCGGGTCACGGCACCATCTGTTGAAAACTCTGTTCTTCTAAAGTAGAAAACTCAGAAGAGAAGACCAGGAGACTTCGGATTGGATCGTCAGCAGAATTTCTTTATTCTATGACATGTGTTGTTATCTGCAGTCATCGAAGATCTCATCTAAGTCATTTTTACAGGGTATCTTATAGGTATTTTTGGAGGAGGGATTCTTAGAGGTGGAGACAAACATCAAACAAAGCAAACATCTGAGGGAGGCGTTAGTTAATTACAGGAACCTTCCCGTGGTCCAATAAACCTAACAAAGGTTGAATCTGACTCCTTGATCTTACCATTAACATAAGAGACAAAAGGCACCGTTGTCTCGAGCTCAAATGGTCAGGAAACGCTCTCAAACATCTGTATTTCCTGACACTTTCTTTAGTCAGGAAGTGTATCTAAATTAAACATTTAAAATAAAATTTGTAATCCTTCAGGTTGAATTGTGTATCATTCGTTAAATCTGATTGCTGTTGTTTCAGGGCAGCGTGTGCATGTAGCACTTCCAACCTCTCTCGTAATTGCTTGAGCACAGACTGTTGAGTTGCAACCACGAGGGGCCCCAGGTCTGCTGGGGCAATTTCTGGGTCTATGGGCAGCTTCATGACTCTTCCAGTCATGAGTTCAAATGGACTGATACCTGTGGCTTTTGAGGGAGTTGCCCGCAGTATTGTTAGGACTGTGGGTAGGGCATCAATCCATTGGTTTTTGTGTTGTGCTACCTGTTTCGATATGCTTTCTTTTATTGTGCGGTTGGCACGTTCCACCATGCCTGAGCTTTGCGGTCGATACGGTATGTGAAACCTTTGTTTGATGTTCAGCATCTGGCATATTTGTTTCATCACCTGACCTGTGAAGTGTGTGCCCTGGTCAGATTCAATTTGGATTGGTGCTCCCCAGAGTGGGAGGATTTGGTTCGCTACTACTCGTGCCACTGTGTTTGCACTGTTATTGCGGGTGGGGATTGCTTCGACCCATTTGGAAAATTTGTCAATTATCACAAGGCAATAACGATACCCCCCCTTGGCACTAGGTAGTGGGCCTATGAAATCCAATTGGAGTAACTCCCAAGGTCCCTTGGGTGGCTCTGGTCTACACAGTTTTGTACGGCCAGGCTTGCCTTGGTTAATGGTGGCACATACGATGCATGTGTCACACCATCTTTGAATGTCTGATGCCATTTGTGGCCACCAGAAGTTCTTTTGGATCAGCTGTTGTGTTTTGGGAGCTGATACGTGTGCATAATCGTGGTACAACTTTATCACTGGTTTCTGGAGGGCTTCTGGAACAATGTATTTATCGTCTCTTAAAATCATGCCTTCAGTGACCTTGACTAGTTGGTCCTGCTGCAGGTGCGGTGTCAGCTCTCCATCGGAACTCCATAGTTCTTGTTGGTACTGTTTTAAATCAATAGGAATTGTTTGAATCGCACTCACGGCAGGAACAACCAGTCTGTCAGGCTTCCATTCATCTCCCTTTTGTGCTGCTAATTTGGCTAATTGATCTGCGATGTTGTTGTTTTTTTCGTTTTCATCTGGATTTTTGATGATGTGTGCACGCACTTTAACGACGGAGAGTGAGGAATCGCGTGTTCTAATCTCCTGCCAAATCGAAGTTATGATGTTAAAATGTTTGATCGGCGTTCCGGCAGACGTGAGGAATTTTCTCAACTGCCACTGTGCCATGAAATCATGGACTGTACCAAATGCGTATCGACTATCTGTGTATATACACAGCGGCTCGTGATGTGATCTGATTGCTTCAAGTAATGCAATAAGTTCAGCTTCTTGCGCAGATGTGTTTCCGGATAGTTTGATTAGCAATTGGTTATTGTCTGAATTGGGAGAGTGAGGAGCCCACACCGCACATCCTGTATGGAATTTGCCATCATGCCAGTATCGGGAGCCATCAATGTACACCTGTGTCTGATTTGGAAGTTCTTGGTCATGAACTGGGCTCTGTGCTTCCTGTTTCGTTTGGCATGTGTGTGGGTGGCCCTCAACATCTCCCAATAAATGAGGCAATATTCGATCGTTAACAGTTGTGATGTCGCGTGCTTGTATGTCTGCTAGCCATCTTGCTAACCTTTGAGACGACACACCTTTTATTCGGCCCTGCAACAGCATTTGTACTGGCGTGTGCACTGTATGCACAACGATAGGTTGAAAACCTACAATTGGTTCAGTTGCTGTCAACATCCAGTGAACCGCCAGTACGTGCTGAGTGCATGGGTCGAATCCTTGTTCGATCGTGGATTTTTTTCGGCTGTAATATGCAATTGGACGCAATTTTCCCCCATGGTCCTGAGCTAAAACGCCACTTAGTGTGTTTTCGTTTGCGTCCACTTGTAAGTGGAAGGATTTTTTGGGGTTGGGCAGACCGAGCGCGGGAGCACAGCACAAGTTTTCTTTTAGACTCGTAAAAGCTTTATCGTGTTCCTCTGTCCATTCGAGGACGTCGGAGGGTTTTGATTTTCCTTTTAAGAGGGAATATAATGGCGTGACGGCGTTCGCAAAGTCTGGTATGAAATCTCTTAAGTAGTTTGCTGTCCCCAGCACTTTCTGTAATGAGTTTAGCGTGTGTGGTCGGGGCAATTCAGCGATGCATTTCCGCCTATCATCTGTTAATGCTCGATAGCTTTGCGTAATCGTGTAACCCAAGTACTGAACCTCGGTTTGAGCAATTTGGGCTTTTTCTTTGTTCAATTTGAAGCCAGCTTTACCGAGTGTTAACAGCACTTCGTCAACGAGCAGCAAATGATCATCAAGTGATCCCTCGGTCGCGATAAGTATATCATCAACGTAATGAATCACGTTTCCGGTCCCTGTCAGTGGATTTAGCGTGTCTTCTAATACTCTGTGAAAAATCGCAGGACTGTTATGGAGGCCTTGTGGCATCCGTTCCCAAGTGTACTGGATTTGTTTCACAGTGAAGGCCAATTTCCACTGATCGGTGCGTTTGATTGGGATGGACCAGAAACCGTTTTTTACGTCGAGCACCGTAAACCAAGTCGCTTGTGTTGAGATTTGTGATAATAACGTCGATGGATTTGCCACTATAGGTGTAGCCTTGGGCAACACTTTGTTTAGACGCTGATAATCAATACAAAGACGCCATTTACCGTTCGATTTTGGTACTGGTAAGCATGGAGAATTTGTGGTCGAACTACATCGTCGGACTATACCTCTGGTTTCAAGTTGGTGTACAATTTCATGAACGGCTGACTCTGCCTCTGGTTTGATGCGGTATTGTTTTTGTGGGGGAGGGGGCTCCCCTTCGATGCACACAACAAAATCAATGAGGCCGCAGTCATGTTCATGTGTAGCCCAAATGCTATCGTGTTTGTTTACCATCTGTTGAATAGGATCTGGGGTGGATATGGACATAACGCTAGTAATTTTTTTTGGTAGGCACTGTTTTACTGTTTTTTCTGTTTTCAGCTCAATTTGCTTTTCAAAGCAGTGAATTACAAAGCCATACTTTCGCATTATGTCCATTCCCAGTACAGTCCCTTCACTGTTGTTAGGTAAATACCAGAGGGATTCTTCCAATACTGTCACGCCTAAATCAAGTTGAACTGGCTGTGTTTTTGTCGCAATCATTATCGTATCGCCGATGCCTTGGATCGGAATCGTTTCGTTGGTTAAAGGTAGTGGAATGTCTGTACAGGAGCACGCTGCGCCCGAATCAATAAGTATGTTGGCTAACTGGCCTCCTAAATTAGCCCTTATTTTTATTCGGTTTCCACTCTTAATTATGCTCCCTATGGCAATGGAGGCCACGTATCCCTATTGGTGATTGTAATTTTCAGTCGTTCCGCTCGCGTTGTGGGCCGCGCCATTTTGGCCGTTTTGTTTTTTAAACACATTCATGAAGTTTACGAATTGTTTCAACAGCTCAGAGTCGTCGCTAGAGGGCGTTGTTTGGTAATGCTTCGCTTGTTCTTTTAAATCTTTTTCTCTTTTTTGACAATCTCGCATTACATGGTTAGTCTTTCTGCAATAATGGCACATCATTTTATTTGGAGACCTTTGGTTAAATTTATCTGTGCTGTTCCCTTCTGTTAACCACTGTGCGGACGCAACGCTGCGGGGTTTTAATCGCCATCTGTTTTCTATTCTTGAACCCCAGTCTACTATTGCTCTGAACGTGTTTTCGGCTGGGTCGACGCCATTTGATAACGCTTTTTGAACGGGGATGCCGGCATTGTTTTTAACAAGCTGCAGTAATGCGTCATGGTTGCGGTCTGCATTTTCAAGGCCTGAGTGCTCTCTGTATGTTACCCATAACCGTTCAGCGTACGTTTCAAATGACTCATTACCTGCTTGTTTGATTTCTAATATTTTGCTCCAGTCTGCATGTGACGGTCCCCTCATGTCTAATAATGCCTGTTTTAGACGTTCATAAATCCCTTCGTCGGTTTCGTCATTTACTCTGTTCATTATGTTGCCGGATTTCATTTCTGTGTTTAGTTTCGGTCTGAGCTCCTCAGGGATAGTGAGGAGGGCTACTTGCCATACGTCTCTAACCTCTAGTTTGTAGACATTAGCCTGTAGCATCAATGCTTCCCAGTAGGGTTGAAAAGGCCCTTTTCTCGGCATAATTCCTACGACTTGTTTATGCCTAGAGCATTCTTCGCATGTTAACGGGCGGCTGATTGTTGTGATATCATCATCCGCATTTTTCATGGTTTTTAACACTGCGATTTTAACTGCCTTTTTTGGCGAGTCGTTTGATTTGGTTCGGGTCTTTATTGGGCTTCGCAGGCTCTGTTTTTCTGGCCACAGACTCACGAGAGCTCGGTTACGAGTTTCTCTGCGTGGCCTATTGTTACACGCTAACGCAGTGTCCTCATCTTCGCTTTCAGTTTGCGCCTCTAACTCGTTTTCATCCAGTGCTGCTTGTTTAACTGCGGCAACTGGAAAACCTGTTTTGTCGCAACAATCTTCGAGCGCAGATATGTAATTACTATATGTAATTAGTTTCCCTTGAACTTGATCAATTTTTGTAGCCATTTCTTCGCGTTGTCTAGCCCACCCCTGTTGCTCGTATGCAAACATTTCGACTTGCTTTCTTAACTTTTGTAATTCGTCAGATCGCACTCGTTCGATTTCTTTGATATTTGTTATTGTTTTTTCGTTCTCGGTCATGGTCGCGAGGTCGTTACGACGAAGCAAATAAACAATTGCAGCGGGAATTTTCTTGTATTTTGATTTCGATTTTAGTCTCGCACCCTCGGCAGAATACCAGGATGTTATTTCGTTGTTGTTCCACTTCAAATTGAATCCCTTGTCGCTTAACCGAACAAGGATTTTTTGTAATTGTATTCCTAAAACTTCCATTATCTCCTGATCTCCTCTGCTGCTGTGGTTTCCCTGAAAAGACATGTTGTTTCTCGTCTAATTCTTAATACCACCGGGTTTTTCGGTTCCGGTTTCAAAAATGGGTATTCCGACCCGTACTACAAATGTGTCTATATGGTGTAAACAATATTTCCCTCAACTTCTAAAAGGCAAAGAAAATACACTTACCACAGCAGCTGGATATTGATGAGTAGGAGATCAAACCTCATGTTCCACGGGGAGTTCAAGTCGAATGTCGCGGCTGTCGCGGCTGGAAATGACGTACTCGTCTCTGCGAGAATCGCGTTCTCGTCTTTACGAGATCACGTCGGCGGGGTCACCACTGTAAGAAAGGACCCGGCTGGAACGATCCAATGACGGCAGTCGTTCCGCGGGTGAAGGGCTTTGCGTGTTACGATCTTTCCTTTTCACGACACAACAAGAACATTAAAATGGAACACTTCTTCTTATATATTTTATCTCGTTATTTCATCTGACTCCATAAAATGAAAAGGGTTTTAATGATGTCTGTGCATCACTAAAACAGGAACGAATGATCGGTTATTCTTATCAGCTCTTTTTCAATACTTTACCCGTCCAGACATAGGGAAACCATATCGCTCAGAGGTCCTGTTTTCCACAGATCTCACGGACACAATCTCGTCAGGCCCGGTCATCAGTCAGAGGTAAATTATGGTTACGTATCTGAGATTTGCCGTAAATTCACACGTACACAATCAGAGATATCAATAACCCTCATGGGGCACCCTCAGAACTCGAACTCAATCGTTTACTTCAGTAAAGGGTTTTGGCCACTATCAGATATGTTAGCAGATCAATATACTACACTCGTAATAGCTTTGGATTGGCCAAATCTTTGTTTAAAGTAACATTAAATCAAAGTCAGAGGTGTGGACGTACCCGAATTCAGTCTGATCAGACGGTTCACCGTCACTGAACGGAATTAGCCCGTCCCTACACCCAAAAGACCCCGAGACATGTTTATCCAAATTCCACTAATATTCGATCCATTGGCATGGTAGTTAAAGATCAGGTAATTAAATGGGATCACCTCACCGGATATATGACGCTGAAGGGTACTGAGACCGTATTTACCAGTCGCACTTGTTGTCATGAAACTCACAATTATGTTGTCTGTACATGTAACACATTACAACCTTTCTCTCCCAATGATAACAAACTCATAAGTGTTGAATCTTTGCATGGACATTCAAATGCGATTCAGGTGTCTCATACACAGTGGTGTGTCATCAGTGAGATGAATTCGTTCACATATGGAGGACTGACCTGTCCTGCTGATCACTCATTTTGCTTGGAAGTGACAGAGGACTTTTCTATGGGCCAGATCGACATCCTCGGAAGGATGCCAAAGGACGCAGAGGTCTCCCTATGGTGGGACGACACCTTTTATGAACACGGAACACAAGCCTTGATCGACACGATGGACCTGGTACAGAACGTCATCCTCCAAACAGAGTACCACCTTTCTCAAGCACAAGTGGAGACAAACTTGGCGCGAAAGACTGCACAGATTCTGTCTAGCTCATCCACCCGATCGGCACAGACTGCATATACCTGGTGGGACTGGGTACTTCGAGGTTGCGCAATTGGAAGCGCACTCATCTTCTCCTTCACGCTATTCCAATGTTGCTATTTCCGACACCTCATCAGATCAGTAAAAGCATCCACCAACACTATCCTAACCCTCAGCTCCTTAAAGCTGCCCGCCTTACAACGACTGAAGTGACACTGCAGGGAACCCTGGGAGTGGCCCAAACAGTGCCAAAGGGAGAAAACTGTAAGAAAGGACCCGGCTGGAACGATCCAATGACGGCAGTCGTTCCACGGGTGAAGGGCTTTGCGTGTTACGATCTTTCCTTTTCACGACACAACAAGAACATTAAAATGGAACACTTCTTCTTATATATTTTATCTCGTTATTTCATCTGACTCCATAAAATGAAAAGGGTTTTAATGATGTCTGTGCATCACTAAAACAGGAACGAATGATCGGTTATTCTTATCAGCTCTTTTTCAATACTTTACCCGTCCAGACATAGGGAAACCATATCGCTCAGAGGTCCTGTTTTCCACAGATCTCACGGACACAATCTCGTCAGGCCCGGTCATCAGTCAGAGGTAAATTATGGTTACGTATCTGAGATTTGCCGTAAATTCACACGTACACAATCAGAGATATCAATAACCCTCATGGGGCACCCTCAGAACTCGAACTCAATCGTTTACTTCAGTAAAGGGTTTTGGCCACTATCAGATATGTTAGCAGATCAATATACTACACTCGTAATAGCTTTGGATTGGCCAAATCTTTGTTTAAAGTAACATTAAATCAAAGTCAGAGGTGTGGACGTACCCGAATTCAGTCTGATCAGACGGTTCACCGTCACTGAACGGAATTAGCCCGTCCCTACACCCAAGCACACTTAAAAGATGCCGGATATTAGCCGTCGCTAAAACTGACGCAGGCTTGCGGAAATATACGAATCCACTAATCTGGTAGAGAGAAAGCACTCTTCAGAGGCAGTTAGAATAGAATCAAACGTTACAATTTATTGACCAGGTAATCAAAACAATAATTCAAAGCTCCAATGTTACAAGAATAGAATCAACGGTTAACCATAACATAACAATAACTCAGGAATTGAAGAATTTGTAGAAATTACTACCTGGCAATGAAAAACTACACACAAGTGACATGTGTGGGCAATCAGCTTACTGACTCCCAGATGTTTGTGTCCCTTTCCCTTATATACCCAGATAATTCAATAGACCCACCCAGGTGGGTACCCAGGTGGTATCTTGTCATTATAATTAGTCTTTAGAATTGTGTAACCAAAAGGCTTCTGGAGATCCTGTGGCCGGGATTACTTATTTACATACAGGAGGTGATCTGAATAGGAGATCAGGGGGAGGGCACACCTTTAAGTTGTGCACTATATTCTCATACTTTAGAACTTCTTTTAGCTTTTCATTATGATTGGGAGGATGAGACCATTTTACCAGGCGCACTGAGACATTTCAAAAGATATCAAACATGTATGGTTACTTTTTGTACATATTACATTGCATGGATTTTAGGTGATGAGGGGAGGGGGGAGAATGGCGACTGCAGCCGGTCCGTCGTGCGGACCGTCAGCACCGGGTGTGAAACCCCCCAGTGTGCTGCGTCCTGGATGTTGCTGCTATATGCAAGAGATAGCTCCCGTTGATTACTGACACCAAGCCCACAGTTCCTCTCTAGGGGGGCCCAGACATTTTGGCACCGGGCCCGGGCTTACAATACTGAGAGATTTTGTCAGTCAGCTGTAATCTACAGTGGAATTGTTGATGACCCTGAAAGTGTGCTAGATGACAAGGGACCCTTGGTTCGTATCTGGTCAGATGGCCTTGTAGCCGAATACAGAAAAGCTTTACCATTCTTAGATCTAACTTGGTCTAACAGAACTCTCAGAAGTAACCTAGACAGGTTAGCTACATGGGAAAGAGATGCTGATGTCAAAGCAAAAGTAAGAGTAGCAGCAGCTACGTTTAACACAACGAAACAAGACAATAGATGGTCTAAAAGAGAAAGCAAATGCAAATACTGTGAAAAATTTGGACATTGGGAGAAAGAGTGTAGGAAGAAGTTGCAAGATAGTAAAAGAAATGCTATGCATAATTCTGCTCCTTCTCAGCCTGCACACAACCCTGAAGTAGTTCCGCCAGTGACCACTGAAACTATAGGACAGTTAGTTCAGGCTCTTCTAAGAGCACAACAAGACCAGGAAAAAAAACTAATTATTGGGGCTGTGAGTAGCTACCTTTCCCCTGTAATCCAACACAATGACCAAAGAATTTTTGTGAAAGGTAGCATAAAAGAGAAAGAGATTGATTTTTTGCTTGATACAGGTGCAGAAATTACAGTAATTCCTACAAAATTGGCACAAGGTTTAAACATCCCATACAAGAAAACCAAACTTTGTTTAACTGGTGTAATAGGTGAAGATTCTGTTTTGTATGAAACTCCGCCCATAGAGGTACAATTTGGCCCAAAAACTCTGACTACAAAATTACTATGCGCTCCATTAAATACAGGTGCAATTTTAGGCATGGATCTTCTGAGACAAATAAATCTAACTTTAGACATGTCCTCAGAATCTACTAGCATAAAAATTTCCTCAGCACAGATTTCTACCAATAATGCAACCCCTCCCGAGTATGTTTTCTTACAGAATCATCCAATTTGGGCTAAAGACAAGGATGATTGTGGGTTGTTGACAGGTGTAGAACCAGTTAAATTGACAGGAACTCCACCTCCGGTCACCAAACAATATCCGATTAATAAGGAAGCTATACAGGGAATCAAACTTATTGTAGAAAATTTGCTGATGCAAGGAGTGCTAGTTAAAACCAACAGTCCATGTAATTCACCCATATGGCCCATCAAGAAATCTAATGGGACATGGAGACTTACAATAGACTACAGAGTAGCCAATAAACATATTGAAAAAATCACCCCCTAGTGGCAGATCCATCTACAATTTGTAATGGCTTACCATTAGATTGTAAGATTTTTTCAGTAATTGATATGTCTAATGGATTCTTTTCTGTACCGTTGCACTCTGACAGCCAGCCATGGTTAGCTTTCACAGTTGACTATGAACAATACCAGTGGACACGATTGCCACAGGGATTTCAAAACTCCCCAACCATATATCATCAGGCTGTCAGACGTGATTTGTGTGACCCAGAATGTCCGGTAAAACAGTCCACTATGATCCAATATGTTGATGATATTTTGATTGCCTCAACAGATCATGAGGTACATCAAACTGAATTGGCATCATTGTTGGACTATTTGCATAAAAAAGGACACAAATGCAGCTTTCACAAAGCTCAAGTTGCTAAAAAGCAAGTCACATTTCTGGGTCAAACAATTGGTGCAGGAAATAGATCCATTACACAGGATCGAGCGGCTTCAGTCAAAGCCATACCTCCGCCTAATACCATTAAAACACTCCGCTCATTTTTAGGAACAACAGGTTATTGTAGACCTTGGATTGAAGACTATGCCTCGATGGCTCAGCCTCTCTATGATTTGTTGAAAGGCCATGGTAAAGATTCAGATACTGTTTGTATGGAAGAACTTCATCTCAAAGCTTTTAATGATTTGAAAAGAGCACTATGTCAAGCACCAGCATTAGGAATTGCCCAATCTGATAGACCCTTTGTGCTTTATGTCCATGAACACTTAGGCTTTATGACTGCATGTCTAATGCAAGATCATGGGGGCAGCTTACGCCCAATTCATTACTATTCCGGTAAACTTGACATAGTCGCTCAAGGTATGGGCCCATGCCTCAGAGCAGTACAGGCAGTTCATCTAGCGCTTCAGGCTTCATCAGGAATGGTGTTAGGTCAGACTGTAAACGTAAAATGCCCACACGCAGTGTCCGCACTAATGAATCAAGCAAAAGTCACTTCTGTCACCTCCTCCCGTTGGGGAAATTGGTTAGCAACTCTCACAGCCCCGAATATTGTTATACAGCGTGCACCAGTCACGAACCCATCCTCATGTATGATGTCTGCAATGACTGAATTTGTGTTAGAGGATGAAGGCGAAATGACTCATGATTGTGTTACGCTTACATATGCAGCGACAAGTGAAATAGCAGAAACTCCCATAGAGAACGCAGAATTGGAGTTGTTTGTTGATGGTTCAGCTCAAGTTATTGAAGGTAACAGACGAGCAGGATATGCAGTAACTTCCACCACTGAAGTAGTTGCTTCAGGTCGTCTTCCAGATCATTTTTCAGCTCAAGCTGCAGAACTAGTAGCCTTAACTAGAGCATGCACGCTAGCTTCAGGATCGGTTGCAAATATCTACACAGATTCCAGGTATGCTTTTGGGGTAATTCATGATTTTGGTGTCATTTGGCAAACCAGAAAATTTCTAACTTCTGCTGGATCCCCCATTAAGCATGCTGGATTAGTGAAAGATTTAATGTTTGCCATGAAACTCCCAAAGAAATTAGCAGTGATCAAAGTGAAAGCACATCTCACAACTAATACTACGGAAGCTAAAGGTAATGCTCTTGCTGATGTAGCGGCTAAACAGGCTTGTTTCTATGCAACTGTACAAGTGTGTTCAGGTAGTACAGCACAGAAGATAATTCTACCTCCTGAATCAATCGTTGATCTGTATAAAGACGTTCCTCTATATGAAGCATGGACATGGTTAGACAAAGGAGCCACTGTGGATTCATCCGGCTGCTGGACCAAAGGGGGAAAGTATGTTGCTCCCGAATCACTGTTGCCATATTTGGCTCAACAAATACACAGTTTGGGTCATAGTGGTCCAGCAACGATGAATCACAGGTTCTCAAATCAATGGTGGAATCCAAAATTCAGAAACGCAGCCACTGAAACAGTCAAGAGATGTGTTACATGTCAGAAAAATAATGATGTACCAGCAGCCATTACACCAGCAGCACATACCCCAGCTCCACCAGGGCCATTTCGTCACCTGCAAGTTGATTATATATCGTTGCCCCCTTGTAAAGGAAAAACTGACGTTTTGGTAGTAATAGACAAGTTCTCAAGATGGGTAGAAGCTTATCCAACAGGGCGCGCTACAGCTGCACATACTGCTAAATGTCTTGTCACTGATTTCATTCCCAGATGGGGATTACCAGATTGCATTGACTCAGATCAAGGTACCCACTTCACAGGACAGGTAGTCAAGGAAGTGTCTAGAATGTTGAAGATTAAGTGGAACCTTCACTGCCCCTATAGGCCACAAGCATCAGGACAGGTTGAACGATCAAACAGAACAATCAAAACCAGGCTAAGCAAAATGCATCAGGAAGGAGTACCATGGGTTGAAGCACTGCCCGCAGTACTGTGTAGTATGAGAGCATCACCTAACAGATCAGTAGGACTGAGCCCTCATGAGATTATTACTGGACGCCCAATGCAGATGCCAGGTGTGATTGATCTTAGAAATGCTGATGTGCACATTGCTTCAGATGCCCTGATCGCTTACTGTGAAAACCTCACAAAGGCAGTGCAGAGTGCCAAAGAGAGAGTTGAGTCGTGTTGGCAGACTCCACCAGAAGGTGGACACACAATCGTCCCAGGTCAATGGGTCATGATAAAGGCATTCAAAAACAAGCCATTAGAGCCTAAGTGGTACGGACCACATCAAGTGATGTTGATTACAGCAGCTGCAGTATTGTGTCAGGGAAGGAAAACTTGGACTCATGTGTCACATATTAAGGTTGTTCCTCCCCCTGCAGGGATAGGATAGGGCAGACACAAGAACCAGTGAGGAGCCCAGGGAAGAACCGAAAGCAACAGGCTTCGGGGGCCAACCCTGAGGTGAAGATTTCCTCATAGGCCTTTCCCCTCCATTAGTCCATCCTTTCCTCACTGTTCTTTAGGTGTCGCAGGAATTAAGAAATAGGGAAAGAAGGAACAACCATAGCAGACTATATTTTGAACAGAGGATACAACCCTAATGTATGCAGACTCTACAAATACTGCTCTGTGCCGTTAGTTCTCTCTTGTTTGTGTTTCTTTCTTCCTCTGTGCAGATACCATTTGATGGCTGTCCTGAGATCCATATGCACCACCCTTCTCACCTGCGGATAAAGCCACAACCTCTAGAAAACAACTAGACCCATCGCCGAGCCAACTATCACACAAGAAAAAGAAAAAAAAAATACACAACGCAGAGACTCACATACGGGAACTTCAGTCATCCATCAACATGATCAAGATTTTCGTACTATTAACCATCATGGACATCACGCAAAGTGTAGACCCCAGAAACAACATATTCGTAGAGCTGATGAATATGTCAAGAAATGCCTTGTTTGCTGGAAAGAATGTTTGCATGCCGCACGCACCTTCAGTAGGAGCAGGAATCCCATGGGTGGCACACCCTATCTCCAAATGTGACACGTGTACCTTATTCGATCATCATACCAGTGGATTACACAACAAGGATACATGTCACAACGTAACAATTCCTCCAGCTTCGTCGTGTTGCATTCCTGGACTACCATCCTGCAACCTAACTTCAGCTACTCCCATCATGACAGATCTACTCATGCCAAGGATGTTCTATTGGTGCATGGAAAATCATGCTCCAGCATCGACTACACTGGGTGAAATTCCTCGTGAACGTTGCAGCTTTGTGATTGAAAGAAGAACCGAATTCGATGTGTACGTTACTACATCAGATACGAAAGAGGAGAATGAATTAAAAGAGTGTCTCTACGGGAACCCATCCCTACCGAAACTTTTTGCCATAAATCAGTGGTGTATGATTCCTCCACCGACTGGCACTTTGTGGTTATGTGGGACTTCTGTCTACAGCATCCTACCCAGCCAATACAATGGCAGGTGCACCCTGGTTTATGTCCTACCAGCCATCAGAGAAAATACACACTCCACCTCAAGTTCTCCACATCTACAAAATTCAGCTTCTACCAACAAAGATGGCTGCATTCCAGGACTCACTTGTGTACAAACGTGGTGGTCAAGAACTCTTGGAGCATTAATCCCATCGTATGGTGTCATGCAGGCTCTCGATCAAGTCAGAAGCCTGTCGGATTCAGTACAGAAATTGGCCAATGATACGGTTTTGGCCCTGGGCAACATCAAAGACACTCTTGCCTCGCACAAGATGATGATCTTACAGAACAGAGTGGCCTTGGATTACATCCTTGCAACACAAGGGGGAGCCTGTACCATTATCGGTCCTGAATGCTGCACCGGGTTAATGGATCCAACAGAGAACTTGAACAAAATCCAACAAGACATTCTTGGTCTTTCAGCAAAATTACACCAGATGACTGAAGATAATTCTTCATGGTTTGGAAACTTGTTAGGTAAACCCTGGCTGTGGATCAAGGAAATAGCAATTCTGCTGTTGTTTCTCCTACTTGCGTACTATCTATGCATCCACAGTATCAAGTGTTTCTGTCAGCAAATGACGCCCGCCTCTCACAAGGAAATGACAGTTCCAACCAGAAGAGACTATTACCCGTAAAATCTTCACGGACCCTAATTGCATGTTTTGTTTCTGTGTCAGCATGCAATTACATATAAACAACACAGAACATGTACTATTTGCCTGTAACGATTACAAGTTACAAGAATTAACTTTTAAGTGTCTAAATTTGTATTTTTGTGAGAGTTATTAGAACTCTCAAAGAGGGGATTGAAGGATCACAAATGTTATTCTATGTTTGATGTGGATTCACGTCCTGACTAAGAGGTGTCGGGCAAGGCAAAGGTGCTTGAGATCGTTTCCTGACCATTTGGGCTTGGGACAGCTGTGCCTTTTGTCAATGAGTCAGACAACTGTGTCCTGGCCAGACGTGGATTCGTTAGGTTTATTGGACCACGGGAAGCTTCCCGTAACGAACTTCCCGTAACGAACTAACGCCTCCCTCAGATGTTTGCTTTCTTTGATGTTTTGTCCCAACCTCCAAAAAGTCCCTCCTCCAATTCTGCCTATAAAGATACCCTGTAAAATTGACTTAAGATGAGATTTCGATGACTGCAGCCTACCATCACACTGGGGTTTTTTGCAATAAAGAATCCTACGATCGAATCCGAAGTCTCCTGGTCTTCTCTTCTGAGTTTCTACGCTTTAGAAGAACAGAGTTTTCAACAACTCTCTCTCCTCTCCACCTGTAGCTGGTGTGTGGTGAGCGCATACACTTGATTGGCTCTATGTCTCTCTCTCCTCTCCACCTGTAGCTGGTGTGTGGTGAGCGCATACACTTGATTGGCTCTATGACTTTCTCCACCTGTAGGCGGTGTGTGGTGAGCGCATACACTTGATCGTCTCTATGACTCTCTCTCCTCTCCATCTGTAGCTGGTGTGTGGTGAGCGCATACACTTGATTGGCTCTATGACTCTCTCTCCTCTCCACCTGTAGCTGGTGTGTGGTGAGCGCATACACTTGATTGGCTCTATGTCTCTCTCTCCTCTCCACCTGTAGCTGGTGTGTGGTGAGCGCATACACTTGATTGGCTCTATGACTCTCTCTCCTCTCCACCTGTAGCTGGTGTGTGGTGAGTGCATACACTTGATTGGCTCTATGACTCTCTCTCCTCTCCACCTGTAGCTGGTGTGTGGTGAGCGCATACACTTGACTGTCTCTATGACTCTCTCTCCTCTCCACCTGTAGCTGGTGTGTGGTGAGCGCATCCACTTGATCGTCTCTTTGACTCTCTCTCCTCTCCACCTGTAGCTGGTGTGTTGTGAGAGCATACACTTGATTGTGTCTATGACTCTCTCCCCTCTCCACCTGTAGCTGGTGTGTGGTGAGAGCATACACTTGATTGTCTCTATGACTCTCTCTCCTCTCCACCTGTAGCTGGTGTGTTGTGAGAGCATACACTTGATTGTGTCTATGACTCTCTCCCCTCTCCACCTGTAGCTGGTGTGTGGTGAGAGCATACACTTGATTGTCTCTATGACTCTCGCTCCTCTCCACCTGTAGCTGGTGTGTGGTGAGCGCATACACTTGATTGGCTCTATGACTCTCTCTCCTCTCCACCTGTAGCTGGTGTGTGGTGAGCGCATACACTTGATTGGCTCTATGACTCTCTCTCCTCTCCACCTGTAGCTGGTGTGTGTATCATCCAAGTGGATGCTGCACACTGGTGGTGGTTCAGGAAAGACCCCCCCCCCCCCACACACACACACACACATACACACATGATTGTAAAGCGCTTTGGGTGTATAGCAATAAACAGTAAAGCACTATATATATGCATCATTCATTCATTCATTCTCTGATTCGTAGGTGCTAAACTGACAGCCACGGATCTGCCAGAAACTCTCGGTAATCTGAGGTGTAACTTGAACCGGAATACCAGGTGGCACTGGAGACACGAGCCTCAGGTTACAGCACTGCAATGGGGCTACAAACTGGAGGAGACGTTTCCCCGTTCCACGCATTATTACGATTACGTGCTTGCAGCTGACGTGGTCTATCCCCACTACTGCCTCGCTGAGCTTCTGGACACCATGCATCACTTCTGTCAAACCGGCACAACTGTAATCTTTGCAAACAAGGTCCGCTATCAGTCAGATCTGGTATTTATGGAGAACTTTCAGAAAGCTTTTAACACCACGTTACTCACAGAGCTGGATGAGGTGAAGATTTACTCAGCTAGCCTGAGATTTTAATGTGAACTTTAATGCATCGCTTTGAGAAGGTTTCTGAACTTCACTGCTGAGGAGGTGAAGAGATGTGGCTCTGGCTCATGTTTGTTTAAGGAGCAACACTGCAGACAATTCACATTCGTTTTTAAATTAATCTGCCAACACCAACGTATGCAAGTCATCAAACCAGCATCGTTAGACAATGTAGTGAACTCCCAGATATGTTCATTTGGCATCCGAACACGGGCCAAGGCCTTCAATAATAGGTTAGCAGTGTTATAATATTGCCTTGTTATAATTTTTTTTTTGCTAACTTATCAATTTTAATTTTGTGCAGTAGAAATACTGAAATAGCATTTTAAATTTGGTAATATTAAAAATATATAAAATATTAGAATATTTTTATCATATGAAAATGTATTTTGATAATATTCATTTTATTTCCTAGAATGGCAGGAATAAAAACTCTTAAAAATAGTTACATATTTGATCAATGCATAAATATGATTTATAAATGTAATGTAATATAATACAAATTCAAAAAATAAGAATAATATATATATATTTGTTTTTGATCAGAAATTGCTATTAATATTTACAAATTATTACAAAGAAATGTAACATATTTTCCAATAATCTTTTTTAATTAACTCATTTTTACAGTGTATTAAAGATTAATTATTTTTATCACAAGTATAATATTAATTTTGTTTAATAAAAAAAGATTATATAATTTCAGATTTCTGTTCAGAATATACATTTATTTGATTGCATCATTCCAGTATGAACATTCATATCATAATTCAAGTTATTCATAATGTCATCCTTGATTTGGATTGAACTCGTTCTGATTTTATGAAATTGCAAATAAAAATAAAATATGACCATTAAAACTTTGAAAAACAAATCTGAACTGTCTGCACTGAAAATAAAGCCATGCTGATTATAGATGTAGCCACTTATGAAAATAAATCAGATTATGTTTTATGAACCTAGACTATAACTGGATAGAGAATTTATGAATAGTTTGGTACTAAACCTTTGCACAAATATACAATAAATACTGTAATTATTCATGAAACAAATATTACAACAAAACATGGCCATAATTATTGAACCGTAATAAATAAAATGTAAAGGATAAAATGGTGAGTCTGTAATAGTTGCAATTTAAATGTTTATTGTATATTTATGCTGTTTATTAATATGTTAGCAGACAATTATTAAACAATAAACAAGTTTAATTATGTAAAATACGGAGAAAACAGTTCTTACCGTGCTGTAATGGGAGCACGCTGCACTTAATAATCAAACATTTCTTAATGAAAATTAATTATTGTGCCATGCACATAATCATACAAGACTATGATCTTACAAATATTGTTAACTATATCAGAAAACGTAATATAATGTGAATAAAAAACGTTGAATACTTACAATTTTGTGCTTGAGTAAATTGTGACCGTCACAAAAATGAGCAAAATATTGTCCGTTCCAGATCATTTTTATTCATAATCTTCATCAAATACACATGTACTGTGATAACAAAATAACCGGCTGTTACTTATGACACGTAATGGATATAAAATAACACCTACCTACTCTATGCATCAATTAAAATGACTTTAAAATATTGGCATTACCTAGTATTCATTTATAAATACAAGACATCCATAAATATATCTGGAGATACAGTTTTGAGAACGCAGAGTCGGACGGGGTTTGATGAATATTTAAGGCCATTTTTGAAGAATCGAATCTGAATATTAACGATCAATGCAAACATACATGATAGAAAACTGAAGAAAGCCAACGCAAAGAGAGAATCACTCATGAAAACACCGCAAAACTGATTTTATTTCTTAGTATTTATGTCTCGTTTTCTGATATAAATACTTGAATAAGGATGCATTTAATTTTCTCTTGTCTTCTGAAAATATTATCCACATTTTGTTCGTTTTTGCTTCAAACAAGTACAAATATCTGCCGATGAGGAAGAAAAATCATCTTAATTTAAAGGCTAAACAATATATTTGTACTTGTTTGAAGCTCAAACTTACAAAATCTGGATAATATTTTCAGAAAATAAGACATAAGTAATTTTACTTGTCAAGTGACTGCATCTTAATTCTATAATTTGTAGATATTATACAAGAAAACAAGACAAAAATAATGTTTTGCAGTGAAACGTCCCCCTTCATGAAGAAACCCCTGAAGAATCATGACAATCTCCGTTTCACTTACACATCGAAACGACAAATTCAGAAAGAAATATCTGAGTCCACGCACCCTGAACATAACACGACCCTCGTGTGTTTATAAAACATGCATACATCGGACTTATATAAGGGCCAATCACAAAACAACCAAATATACGCTGCTGCTCTAAAGATTGGGATCAGTGTGATGTTTAATGTTTTTAAGGGAGTCAGAAAAACAGTAATATTGTGAAAACATATTGCAATTTCTAATATCGGTTTCCTATTTTAATATATTTTTTAATAGAATTTATTTCAGTGATGCAGCGCTGTATTTTCAGCATCATTTCTCCAGTCTTCAGTGTCACATGATCTTCAGAAATCATAATAATATGCTGATTTTTGGAAACCGTTGTGCTGCTTCATATGTTTTTGGGGACCGGTGATATTTTTTTAATGATTCTTTAATTAATAAAAAGTTAAAAAGGAATGCATTTGTTTAAAATCGAAATGTTGCGTTACAATACACAATGCTATTCAGAAGTTTGGGGTCAGCATATGTTTATGAAATTAATACTTTTATTCAGGAGGGATGTGTTAAATTAATAAAAAGTCATAGTAAAGACTTCTATTATTAGAAAATAATTCTATTTTGAACAAATGCTGCTCTTTTTAGCTTTATATTCATCAAATCATGATTCAAAAAACAATATGAAGAGTTTGAACGCATAATAAATCAGCATATTATTATGATTTCTGAAGATCATGTGACACTGACGACTGGAGTAATGATGCTGAAAATACAGAAATAAATTATATTTTTAAGTATATTAAAATAGGAAACCGATATTAAAAATCTCAATGTGTTATCACAATATTTCTGTATTTTTGATCGAATAAATACAGCCTTTGATGAGCTGAAGAGACTCCCTTAAAAATCTTTCTGATCCCAAACGTGTATATTTCACCCCAAATGCAGAAATAAAAACAAGATGCAGAAATAAAGTTATTTTTCCTTGAGTTCACTGAACTCTATCATATTACCTGGATGTGTTCTGTACGGAGCAGTTCATCTGACGCGGTTATTGTTGTGGAGGGAAAAACGTCCAGTAACAACATAACACGCGTTATTAATAAAACGAGAGGAATCCCAGTGAAATCCAGCGATGAGGTTCGGTGCTGTGATCGTGGGATCCGTGAAGGACCGTGTGATATGAGGTGATTGGTTCCTGATGGTCTCCAGAAGGCATTACACGTCTAGAAAGGTGTGTATTCAGACGGGTACATGATGGGGAGCCAGTTCTCCGAGAACGAGACGCAGTGCATCCAGCCCAGAGAGCGCATCAGCTGCAGAGACACATCAGCTTTAATTACTGACTTCAGACACATGTACGGCACTGATTATTGGGGAACACTTTGACTTTTATCTCAATGTTGACTTTCATAATCTCATATCTTTGACCTTTTCTTGTAGTATCTCATAACATCTCATATATCTCCTGACTTTGTATCATCATTTTGCCTTTCTCTCACATAAATCCAACTTAGTATCTCATAACATGCTTTTTTTTGTCATAGTGAAAATGTGACACTGAAGACTGGAGTAATGATGCTGAAAATACAGCTTTGATCACAGAAATAAATTATATTTTAATATAGACTCCCATAGAAAACAGCTGTTTTATATTATAATAATATTTCACAATTTTACTGTATTTTTGATCAAATAAATGCAGCTTTGATCACAGAAATAAATTATATTTTAATATAGACTTCCATAGAAAACAGCTGTTTTATATTATAATAATATTTCACAATTTTACTGCATTTTTGATCAAATAAATGCAGCTTTGATCACAGAAATAAATTATATTTTAATATAGACTTCCATAGAAAACAGCTGTTTTATATTATAATAATATTTCACAATTTTACTGCATTTTTGATCAAATAAATGCAGCTTTGATCACATAAAAAATATATATTTTAATATAGATTCACATAGAAAACAGCTGTTTTATATTATAATAATATTAAAAAATGTTGCTGCATATTTGATCAAATACATACAGCTTTGATCATATAAATAAATTACAGTTTAATATAGTTTTACATAGAAAACAGCTGTTTTATATTATAATAATATTTCACAATTTTACTGCATTTTTGATCGAATAAATGCAGCTTTGATCACAGAAATAAATTACAGTTTAATATAGATTCACATAGAAAACCACTGTTTTAAATTATAATAATATTTCATAATTTTACTGCGTCTTTGATCATATAAATGCAGCTTTGCTGACGTCTTTCAGAAACTCTTACCTGGACGCAGTTCTTCCAGTTCTCTTTGCTGGGTTTGTCCTCGACGATCTTAGTCGCGAACTTCAAGGCTCTCGCGAACATTTTGTTAGCCAACGCGTGTTTGTAGGAAAATGCTAGAACCTGCAAAGAAGATATCCTCACATCAAATAAAACACGAGACCCGTGCTGGCAAAATGAGTCGGAATCAGCACATTTTCACCAAAGAGTTTATTTACTTTCACATTTTCCATTAAAACATTCAAAAACCTCTTAAAAACCAATTTTTCCTAGATGTTATAGATGTTTATCTTCAGTCTCTCTAATCTAATCCTGTAAGTGGTTTCTGTATATTACTCTCATCTCTTGATATGTTATGTCTTCTGGTATTGATGTCTTTTGTCTCTGTTCCTTAAGTCTGACTTGTAAAGTGACCTTAGGTGTCGGAAAGGCGCTATATATATACAATTATTATTATCTGTATTTAACTTCTGCAGTAAGCATCATTGTGCTGTTTTACATTTAAGCACTTGAATACTACTGTTACTGTCTTTATTTATAATGTTATGTTGTAGGCTGTTCATCTATGCTTGTGATTTGTGTAATTGTTCTTGTTTTATTACTGACTTTAGTAGTTAAGCTAGTAGTTTACACAACTTCTTTTTGCAGATCCAAAATCCGTAGTATGATCCGAACCGTGAGTTTTGCGATCCGTTGCACCACTACTGTAAACCACGGCTTCACGAGGCGTATTGCTTTATTGGAGCATTGGGATCATTTTTAGTTTTTCACTTATTTTGCCTGTAGCTCAAAACTAGACCGTGCACATTCACACTCATTTTCCCAGCACGGGTCACATTACTACAGAGATCAAATATCTAGCACACCTGTAAACACCTGAGCTCTTTACCTTAGAGTCGGTGAGCTCCACCCACTTCTGCAGCTCCCAGAAGGTGTCGGTCAGTGCTTTGGCCAGCGGCTCGTCCTCAGAGCTGCCCACCTCGCCTGCGCTCGCACCCTCCTGCGCAGACGTCTGCATCAGCTGATCCGCCAGAGCACAGCCCTTCCTGCAGAACGCATCCAGCAGAGACACCTTCTGCTTCTCCATGTCACTGCAACAACACCGCATCACTCACTTTAAAGGGACAGTTCACTCAAACATGACAAAATAATTGCAATTAGACAACATTGTGCAGCCCAGATTAAATCCTATAGAACAGCTCTTTTTCTAACTGTGAAAGGGGATGATGCTCAGTACCTCTTGATGGTGGCGGCGTCGGGCCGCGGATCCGTCTTCATGGTGAAGTAGACGGCGAGTGCGGTCTGATCGATGTGAGACATCACTGCATCCGCTGCAGCTGCGATCTCTGGCAGACGCTTCAAACGCTCCTGAGGAGACAGAAGAGCATCTGTGTGTGAGTGCGAGTGTGTGGGAGAGAGAATGTGTGTGTGTGTGTGTGTGTGCGTGTGAGAGAGAGAGAGTGTGCGAGAGAGAGAGAGAGTGTGTGTGTGTGTGTGTGTGAGAGAGAGAGAGAGAGTGTGTGTGTGTGTGTGTGTGTCTGAGAGTGTCTGTGTGTGTGTGTGTGCACGTGTGTGTGTGTGTGTGTGTGTGAGTGAGTGAGTGAGTGAGTGAGTGAGTGAGTGAGTGAGTGAGCGTGTGTGTATGAGAGAGTGTGTGTGAGTGTGAGTGAGAGTGTCTGTGTGCGTGTATGTGAGCGTGTGTGAGCGTGTGTGAGAGTGTGTGTGTGTGTGTGTGTGAGAGAGTGTGTGTTAGAGAGTGTGTGCGTGTGTGAGTGCGTGTGTGAGTGCTAAAGTGTGTGTGTGTGTGTGTGTGTGTGTGTGTGTTAGAGTGTGTGTGTGTGAGTGAGTGAGTGTATGAGAGAGCGTGTGTGAGTGTGAGTGAGAGCGTGTGTTTGAGAGAGAGTGTGTGCGTGCACGAGTGTGAGAGTGTATGTGTGTGTGAAAGTGAGTGAGTGTGTGAGATATTGTGTGTGTGTGAGTGTGTGTGTAAGAAAGTGTGTGTGTGCATGTGAGTGCGTGTGTGTGTGTGTGCATGTGAGTGCGTGTGTGTGTGAGTGCGTGTGTGTGTGTGTGTGTGTGTGAGTGCGTGAGTGTGTGAGCGAGTGCATGCATGTGTGTGTGTGTGTGTGTGCGCGAGTGTGAGTGTGTCTGTGTGTGTGCGCGCGTGAGTGTGTGTGTGTGCGAGTGTGTGTGTGCGAGTGTGTGTGAGCGAGTGTGTGTGTGTGCGAGTGCGTGTGTGCGACTGTGTGTGTGCGCACCTTCTCTGAGTCCAGCTGATGCAGTCTCTGGACATGAAGAGGCAGGTGTGTGGGGAACTCCTCCTTTAGCTCCTCGAACAGCGAGTTACTCTCCAACCTGAGGATAGACAGAGACATGCATTCATCAAAACTAGTGATCGAGAGGAAATACAGCGGTTTATCGACGTGTGACAACACCAGTAATACCGTAATACTTGTAACCAGTAATACTTGTAATTAGTAGTGATCTCAAACGAATAATCGCGATTAATCACATAAAAAATAAAAGTTGTTATTTACATAGTATATGTATATATGCACTATGTATAAGCAGCACAGGTATATTTGTAGCAATAGTCAACAATACATTGTATGGGTCAAAATTATACATTTTTATTTTATGCCAAAAATCATTAGATATTAAAATCATGTTCCATGAAGATATTTTGTACTGTAAATATATTAAAACTTAATTTTTGATTAGTAATATGCATTGCTAAGATCATTGAACATTTTAAAGATGATTTTCTCAATATTTAGATTTATTTGCATCCTCAGATTCCAGATTTACAAATATTGTCCAATCATAACAAACCATACATCAATTGAGAGATTATTATATTCAGCTTGATGTATATTTAAAACAATTGACCCTTAAGATTGGTTTTGTGGTCCAGGGTCACATATTTGCAGGAAATGCACTAAAACAGTTTTTCCCGGTGGGATTAATTGGGTTAACACTGTAAACACAAACTATCAAAACAAGCAAGTTAATGAGAGCAAGTTAATGAGTGCGACTGACTTGGTCATCCACTGGATCTTTAGGTCTCGCAGCGCTTCGGCGAACTCGTCCTTCACGTCCTTCTCCTTCTCCTTCTCTGCATCCTTCTCCTTTTCTCCTTTTCCATTCTTGGTTTTGTTGGGAGCAGGAACCAGGTGGTAAAAGATTGGCACGATATCCTGCATGAGAGCAAGAGCAGAGATGATACTGCTGTTTCACATTACCCACAATCCCTCAAATCCACCTGCACTGTCTGTTCGTATGCATTAAACACTGAATCTAACATCAACAGGGGAAATACATCAATAAACAGCCAGACTCATTTCTTATCATCATTTCTGACAGACGCCAGCAAACGTGTGTGTGTGTGTGTGTGTGTGTGAGTGTGTGCGAGAGTGTGTCTGTGTGTGTGTGAGTGTGTGAGTATGTGTGTGTGCGCGAGTGTGTGCGTGTGTGTGTGTGTGAGAGAGTGTGCGAGTGTGTGCGAGAGTGTGTGTGTGTGTGTGTGAGTGTGTGTGTGTGTGTGTGTGTGTGTGTGTGCGAGAGTGTGCAAGTGTGTGTGCGAGTGTGTGTGCGAGTGTGTGTGCAAGTGTGTGTGCGAGTGTGTGTGCAAGAGTGTGTGTGCAAGAGTGTGTGTGCAAGAGTGTGTGTGCAAGAGTGTGTGTGTGTGTGCGAGTGTGTGCGAGTGTGTGCATGTTTGCGAGTGTGTGCGTGTGTGTGAGAGAATGTGTGTGTGCGTGCGAGTGTGTGCGCGACTGTGTGTGAATTTAGGGTTTGTATTATTCACATAATATTGTTATTAAATGTCTCAAATGTCCCTGCAATATAAATACATTAAAAAGCAGAAGTTCTGTTCTTTCTCTATCCGTCCAGTACCTTTTTAAATTTTCCTTGTCGTTTGGCTGAAGCTTGCCCCTGCTGGTCAGAATAACACACATCAGAGAGAGAATCACACGCACACACACACACACACACACAAACTCTCTCACACACACACTCTCTCACACACACACACAAACTCTCTCACACACTCACACACACACACACACACACACACACACACACACACACACACACACACACACTCTGTCCTCTCAATATATCTCGCACACACCTACTGGACGCTCTCAGAAGACTGAGATTCAGTGTAATTCTCTGTAGATAAAAAGATCTGCCTAATGCCTAAATGTAAATGTTGTAAATGGATCTTGGTCAGGTCAGACTAGTCAGATTGTTCACCAGCACCATGACAGTGGAAAGGAATAAAGCTGATAAACATGCTTTTGTATCGCAGTGCTGTTTTTTTGTTACTGGACTGGTAAACGTCTGATTCATATGGTACACTTTCCTGGAAACACTTCAGGAGTGTCCAAGTCGTCGTCTGATTGGTTAAATTATACAGACGTGTGTGTCGCGTTCTTTAATGTTCTGCCTGGAAACAAAGATGCCGTGGCGCCAAACTCCCTCGCGAAAGAAGAAAGCCGTTGTGTTTACAAATGTGACGCCGAACACTTGTCAGAGTAGATTGAACTGAAATATTTAAAGTTTGTGCCATAGAATCTTTCAAATACATCCCAGAGTTTCACACACACAACGGTCTGTTATTGTGCCGACATTTCCACATCCAGAAACGTGACGCTGAACGAAACGAACTGTGATTGGTTGTTTGACATGTCAGTCAAACGGCCTCATGGGCGGGGCTTGGCTAATGAATGCAGCCATATACTCCAGATCTTTAGCCTTCAGACTGAAGGTCTGGCTACGCGAGACTACTGGACTGGTAGCAAGCTTTAGACGGCGTCTCAGATCATCTGGAGTCAGTGTGAAGCACAGAACACAATGATCAGACACATGTACACAAACACATGTACCGTATCATAATTGTTTTAATGATGTGGAAGCAGACATTATCAAGTCTCTCTAAAAAGTGCTTGAATAAACTTGAATGGAATTAAACCGCAGCATGCAGATCTACAGACGAGCTGAATCAACACTGTGTTTGAAGAGACTGGCGACTCACAGCTTTTTTGCCGAACTCACTCTTGGGCAGAACCAGCGAGCCGGTGATGTATCCGCCGGGTCCGGCTCCTTTAGGGATCCTGAAACACAAACACAGACGTCTGCATCTTCTGACGGACGCACGGGTCGCGGAACCAACCAAACGTAAGGTTTTTGCAGAACTACATTTGAATATTAGAAACAGTACTAATATAATATTAGCTACTTTTTAAAGGTATGACTCCGACGATTCTGAAAAGAAAACATTAGACAACTAAATAATATGTAGGTTAATTAATTTTTTATTTTTTTGCATACAAAAAGGATTTTTGTCGCTTCATAAAATTCAGATTGAACCACTGATGGCAGATGGACTACCCTGGCGATGCTTTTCATACTTTTCTGAACCTTGACAGTGTTATTTACTTGGCAGTCAATGAGACAGTCTCAATGAATGAGTGTATAATGACACAATTTTCATTTTGGGGTGGAGTACCCCTTTAAGGCCAGCTAATATAAAGTGTGACCAATGCTCTTTCCCTGTAGGGACACTCACTTGTCGTCGGGCAGGGCGGTGATGTAGAAGGGCTGTGACGCGCCGGGGCTCAGCGTGAGGGAGTTGGTCTTCTTCTTGGCCAGCATGGCGGCGCGATGCGTCTCGTAGACGTCCAGCGAGAGCGTGTTGGTGAGACGGTGAGACACGAGGAAGGGCAGGTCCTTCAGACGCTCCAGCTCGCTCTGCTGCTCGTGACGCACCTGCAGACGCACCGTGTAGTCGCCCTTCTCCAGCTTCAGAGAGTACTGCCACAGACGAAAAACAGCTCAAATTAATGCTGCAACCCAACCTCATCGACCGCACCACACCTGCTTCTTACTGCACTTAATTCAAACAGGATCAGAACGTGTTTATTCTGAGTTCGTATTGAATTTAGCATTAGTAAAATACATTTACAACCTGAAATCCCATCAAGCCCTGAGAATTGGGAACCCAGGGTTAAATTATATTATATTAGATAATATTTTATTTATATATTTACTTACATATTTACTCGCTCCCTCACTCATTCGATCACACACTCATTCGCTTGCTCGCTAACTTATATATTTACTTTGCTCGCTCATTCATTCACCAACTCGCTCCCTCACCAACTCACACAAACTTGCTCACTCAATCACTAACTTTTTCGCTCGCTCACTCATTCGCTCACTAACTCACTCACTCGCTCACTAACTCTTTCGCTCGCTCACTCACTCATTCGCTCACTCTCTCAATCACTCAGTCACTCACCCATTAACTCGCTCGCTCTCTCCCTCGCTCGCTCTCCCTCGCTCGCTCTCTCCCTCGCTCGCTCTCTCACTCGCTCGCTCTCTCACTCACTCGCTCGCTCACTCACTCGCTCTCTCTCTCACTCGCTCACTCGCTCGCTCTCTCTCTCACTCTCTCACTCGCTCTCTCTCACTCGCTCGCTCACTCGCTCTCTCTCACTCGCTCGCTCACTCGCTCTCTCACTCTCTCACTCGCTCGCTCACTCATTCGCTCACTAACTCGCTTCCTCAATTAGACTTTTCGGTGAAGTTGTGCCGCCCAAATTAGCTTAAATTACATTGAATGTTGGAAATGTTAATTTAAAGTTATTTTTGAAACTGGAAAAGTCTCTATCACAGAATGGATTACATTTATTTTGAACTATAACATTTCTTTCGGTTTAATGCGGCATTAGTATTTCATGAGTCTTAGTAAAACCCTGCAGTTCAGCAGGTTTGCATCATCATGTGATCAGTGTGTTCTGCTCACCTGGTGTGGATAAGCGTCTCCAGAGCCCATGAGCCTCTTGTTCTGGTCAAACAGGAGCCAGAGCTGACTGTCAAACTCAGACTCGTATAATAACTCACACAGCAGCGGACAGCTGGGTGTCACCTCGCCGCTCTTGGGCTGGAAAAACAACACCAATAACTCAGTAACAATCAATAAATCAACCATGCAAACACTGGAAACAACATAACGCACCTGATGGAAATTATACGTGAGGACCATCTCGTAGAGCTGTCTGTTGTTAGGCAACACATCTCTGGCACCGAGGGGTTTTATTTTAGCACCTACAGGCCTGTCGAGGAGAAACACACACAGTTAATCATGCATATGTTGTCTTGAACGTTTCTGAAGCTGGAGCTCTTCATCTTCTGAAAGCCATAAAACACTTCAGCTAGGGCTTCTCTGAACAGTAAATGCGGGCATGCACGCTAGATGCTCAAAAATGCACACTAGATACTCAAAATGCAAGTATGCACGCTAGATGCTCGAAATGCGAGTATGCGCGCTAAATGCGAGCATGCACGCTAGATGCTCAAAATGCGAGTATGCGTGCTAAAAGCTAGAAATGCGAGTATGCGCGCTAGACGCTCGAAATGTGAGTATGCACGCTAGACGCTCAAAATGTGAATATGCACGCTAGACGCTCAAAATGCGAGTATGCACGCTAGATGCTCAAAAATGCACGCTAGACGCTCAAAATGCGAGCATGCACGCTAGATGCTCGAAATGCGAGCATGCACGCTAGACGCTCAAAATACGAGCATGCACGCTAGATGCTCAAAATGCGAGCATGCACGCTAGACGCTCAAAATGCGAGCATGCACGCTAGACGCTCAAAATACGAGCATGCACGCTAGATGCTCGAAATGTGAGTATGCACGCTAGACGCTCAAAATGCGAGTATGCACGCTAGACGCTCGAAATGCGAGCTTGCACGCTAGATGCTCGAAATGCGAGCATGCATTTAACTGGTGATCCATAAGTAGTGTGTGTTTACCTGAGAGGCTGAACCCAGTTCTTCAGGGTGATTGTTGGGGAAAGGTCTTCATATCTCAGCGGAGAACAAACCTCAAAACTAGAAATCCCTTCAGAGGCGTGCTAGATACAGAAACACACACATTCTTTTAATAGAAAGTCCAAAAGAACAACATTTATTTGAAACAGAAATATTTTGTGACATTATAAATGTCTTTACTGGCACTTTTGATTAATTCAATGCATCCTTGATGAATAAAAAGTATCAATTTCTTTCTGCTTCGGTTATTAAATCCTAAAGATACTCACGATATGAATAGGAGAAGGTGATGTCACCAGCCCATGGAAGGAAAGGACATAATCAATAGTGACGTCCCCGAGACTCGCCCACCAGCGAGCAACACAGAGCTCCAGAGTCCGTCCTGGCTGAGAAAGACACACAGATCAACACGTGACCACTAGAATTACACAACATGTAACCCTGGAGCACAAAACCAGTCACAAGGGTACACTTTGTGAAATTCAGATTCATGCATCATCTGAAAGCTGAATAAATCATATTTCCATTGATGTATGGTTTGGACAATATTAGTAAATATAGAATCTGAGGGTGCAAAAAAATCTGAATATTGAGAAAATCATCTTTAAAGTTGTTCAAATTAAGTTCTCAGCAATGCATATTAATAATCAAATATTAAGTTCAGCAGCTAAGGGTGGTTTGAAGTCCGTTATTTCTCTCTTTTGCTGGAGTGTGTCTGGAGGAAACATTAATGTTAATAATGCAGTCATATTTATGTCTGATCTGATCATCATCAGTCTGTCTGAACAAACTGAGACGAACTGTGTCTCTGCTTCAGCACCGTTAAAAGCAAGGATGCTGTCAAAAATAGATTTTCTTTAACAATTAATTTATATTAAAGTGCCCCTATTATGGTTATGAAAGTTCATATTTTGGTTTTGGGATCCACAACAACAGGTAGACAGCATGCATGGTCAAAAACACTTTCATTGTCTTATAATAGGCTTTGTTTTTAACCTTATTTGCTCAACGACTCTCAAACGATTCATTTTTCCAAACCCCGCCTCCGCGTGACTTTAATCTGCTCTGATTGGTCGATTTCATTTAAAGCAGTGAGCGCGGTGTTACTTTGTGTTCAGCGTTACCGGGGAAACCGCTACAAAAGCGCACCTAGTGGCAACAAGTGGACGAGCAATATGCTAATGTTTCAACATGAAACGCTTGTGATTGGTTTAAAAACGACTCGTTTCAATGATTCAGAGTCGACTCTTTCTGTTGAGAGACGACAACTTTATACAGGTGCTCTTTCAGATTTAACACTTTGCTGGATGTTTTCATTCACTTACATGAAAGATCATTTTCAGAAATACATTTTAACTAAATTAAATCAATTTCTGTTTAAAGCAGCTTTCGTCCTCGGTGCACGAGCAGAGTTTCTCAGGAGCTTTCTTGAAGCAGAGACACACTTCTTCTGTCTCAGTTTCTTCAGACAGACTGATGATGATCCGATCAGATCTCTGTAATAACTGACTCCAGACCAGTTTTATCTGCTGGAGATACTAGTGTTATAATCTCTGTAATAACTGACTCCAGACCAGTTTTATCTGCTGGAGATACTAGTGTTATAATCTCTGTAGTAACTGACTCCAGACCAGTTTTATCTGCTGGAGATACTAGTGTTATAATCTCTGTAATAACTGACTCCAGATCAGTTTTATCTGCTGGAGATACTAGTGTTATAATCTCTGTAATAACTGACTCCAGACCAGTTTTATCTGCTGGAGATACTAGTGTTATAATCTCTGTAATGACTGACTCCAGACCAGTTTTATCTGCTGGAGATACTAGTGTTATAATCTCTGTAATAACTGACTTCAGACCAGTTTTATCTGCTGGAGATACTAGTGTTATAATCTCTGTAATGACTGACTCCAGACCAGTTTTATCTGCTGGAGATACTAGTGTTATAATCTCTGTAGTAACTGACTCCAGACCAGTTTTATCTGCTGGAGATACTAGTGTTATAATCTCTGTAATAACTGACTCCAGACCAGTTTTATCTGCTGGAGATACTAGTGTTATAATCTCTGTAGTAACTGACTCCAGACCAGTTTTATCAGCTGGAGATACTAGTGTTATAATCTCTGTAATAACTGACTCCAGACCAGTTTTATCTGCTGGAGATACTAGTGTTATAATCTCTGTAATAACTGACTCCAGACCAGTTTTATCTGCTGGAGATACTAGTGTTATAATCTCTGTAATAACTGACTCCAGATCAGTTTTATCTGCTGGAGATACTAGTGTTATAATCTCTGTAATAACTGACTCCAGACCAGTTTTATCTGCTGGAGATACTAGTGTTATAATCTCTGTAATAACTGACTCCAGACCAGTTTTATCTGCTGGAGATACTAGTGTTATAATCTCTGTAATAACTGACTCCAGACCAGTTTTATCTGCTGGAGATACTAGTGTTATAATCTCTGTAATAACTGACTCCAGATCAGTTTTATCTGCTGGAGATACTAGTGTTATAATCTCTGTAATGACTGACTCCAGACCAGTTTTATCTGCTGGAGATACTAGTGTTATAATCTCTGTAGTAACTGACTCCAGACCAGTTTTATCTGCTGGAGATACTAGTGTTATAATCTCTGTAATAACTGACTCCAGACCAGTTTTATCTGCTGGAGATACTAGTGTTATAATCTCTGTAATGACTGACTCCAGACCAGTTTTATCTGCTGGAGATACTAGTGTTATAATCTCTGTAATAACTGACTCCAGACCAGTTTTATCTGCTGGAGATACTAGTGTTATAATCTCTGTAATAACTGACTCCAGACCAGTTTTATCTGCTGGAGATACTAGTGTTATAATCTCTGTAGTAACTGACTCCAGACCAGTTTTATCTGCTGGAGATACTAGTGTTATAATCTCTGTAATAACTGACTCCAGACCAGTTTAATCTGCTGGAGATACTAGATGGTGTAGGCAGTGCTGTGTGGTAGTTAGTGTTGTGTACCAGCACGGGAAACGCCTCGGTGAGCGAGCCCTTCTCCAGCAGAGACGAGAACTTGTAAAACTCGTTGGCTCGATACGCTCGCTGCTTCACCAGATGAACCGCATGCAGGACGAACTTCGACGACACGTCTCCAGAGTGAGACGTTAATGAGATCTCTGAAAGAAACACAGTAATTAGATCAGATCTGCGTTTGGGTGAGACTGCAGTAGGGATAATATCAATATCATATTTCACTTCAAAGACTTTCGTCTTTAGAGTTGTGTTGTGGGTCATTATGGGCTGTCAGATTTGCGTTTTCACTGAATCTGGAGTTTCCGTCAAAATAAAAGCTCTTCTGACGTTTCCTTCAAAATAAAAGCTCTTCTCTTTTACGTCGTTTACGTCAAAATAAAAGCTCTTCTGCCGTTTATGTCAAAATAAAAGCTCTTCTGCCGTTTACGTCAAAATAAAAGCTCTGCTGACGTTTACGTCAAAATAAAAGCTCTTCTGCCGTTTACGTCAAAATAAAAGCTCTTCTGACATTTACATCAAAATAAAAGCTCTTCTGCCGTTTATGTCAAAATAAAAGCTCTTCTGCCGTTTACGTCAAAATAAAAGCTCTGCTGACGTTTACGTCAAAATAAAAGCTCTTCTGCCGTTTACGTCAAAATAAAAGCTCTGCTGACGTTTACGTCAAAATAAAAGCTCTTCTGCCGTTTACGTCAAAATAAAAGCTCTTCTGACATTTACGTCAAAATAAAAGCTCTGCCGACGTTTACGTCAAAATAAAAGCTC
The DNA here is from genome assembly GCA_027474115.1 of Schizopygopsis malacanthus. NCBI lineage: Eukaryota > Metazoa > Chordata > Actinopteri > Cypriniformes > Cyprinidae > Schizopygopsis > Schizopygopsis malacanthus. Next base: position 41,712,137 of record CM049871.1, read on the forward strand.
TGCTGCCGTTTACGTCAAAATAAAAGCTCTGCTGACGTTTACATCAAAATAAAAGCTCTGCTGACGTTTACGTCAAAATAAAAGCTCTGCTGACGTTTACGTCAAAATAAAAGCTCTTCTGCCGTTTACGTCAAAATAAAAGCTCTGCTGACGTTTACGTCAAAATAAAAGCTCTTCTGCCGTTTACGTCAAAATAAAAGCTCTTCTGCCGTTTACGTCAAAATAAAAGCTCTGCTGCCGTTTACGTCAAAATAAAAGCTCTGCTGACGTTTACGTCAAAATAAAAGCTCTTCTGACGTTTACGTCAAAATAAAAGCTCTTCTGCCGTTTACGTCAAAATAAAAGCTCTTCTGCCGTTTACGTCAAAATAAAAGCTCTTCTGCCGTTTACGTCAAAATAAAAGCTCTTCTGCCGTTTACGTCAAAATAAAAGCTCTTCTGCTGTTTACGTCAAAATAAAAGCTCTTCTGACATTTACGTCAAAATAAAAGCTCTTCTGACGTTTACATCAAAATAAAAGCTCTGCTGACGTTTCCGTCAAAATAAAAGCTCTTCTGACGTTTACGTCAAAATAAAAGCTCTGCTGACGTTTCCGTCAAAATAAAAGCTTAAAGTGCAGTACATGAATTACTGATAGCAAGCGGTTTAACCCATAACTCAAAAGACCTCTTTCAAGTGTAGAAATTATACTTCATATCGAGGTATTGTAGTACCGTGAGATTTTGATATCGTTACATCCCTAGACTGCAGAGATGCATCCTCAGATTACCTGCCCATGTTGCTCCACGAGGGACGGTGATGAAGTGCCGTCGGATCTGTCCTGGTCTGAAGTGGACGTCTGTGAACGTGATCTCCTGACTGCGACTGTCAGCTACTCTATAAGACACAAACACACGCCACCGGCGAGCACAAACACAGATTAGAGCTGGGCAATATGGGAAAAAAATCATATCTCTGTATTTATTGCCTGATTTGATTTGATATATATCTCGGTATTTCGTTTTTGTATTTGCATTAAAAAAAATCTGTATTTAATATATATATTTCAATTGACCGAAAAACCATACATTATCAAAACAAATAAAGTGATTGCCTTTATATTGTGCAAAAAACGGTTAAAATCACATTTCATTCGAACACAAACAATGCAATCTAAAACACAAATACTGCTTTTAAAGCAGAAGTTAAATTGACATCACCTTTTACAGTGATGCATTATTAATAAGACAATAAATGACACAGTGTTTTAAGTTGATTCTGCTGGTATAAGGAAACACACACACACACTCTCGCGCGCGCGCACACACACACACACACACACTCGCGCACACACACACACACACACGTTCCAGCATTGCTAACATGACAGCGACGTTGGTACTTTATCAAAATAAAATACAGTGAATCAAATATCAGCGCACGTCTCTGTGTAACCATTGGAACGCGACTTAAGTACAAAGCCTATAATTTTCATAATAAATAATAGTTTTGCATTCAGATACAACACAAATATAAAAATATGGAATATTTGGATTTGTGCCAAATGAGGCAAACACGAGGACAAAGCTCCATTTCACAAACAGTTGAGTTTGCAAGCCTTTAAAGTAACTCCTTTATCAGCGAGAGACGCGTTCAGAATCAGCACATGGTCACTGTCTAGTGGGCTTTATTTTCAAGTGCGCACCTCAAGGCATTCGCTGTTCTTCTGCTGGCGGTTATCAAACAGTGTTGCATTACTGCAGGCGCCCCCTTCTGGATTGAGGATGAATTGCCTGAATTCGTTGTAACGCCTCATGCACCGAATACATGTATCGTTACACCCCTAATATAAACAGCATTGCCTCATATCATATCACTTATATAAAAAAATATGAATATACCGCCCAGATGCGAGCGGAACAGAGCGGTGGGACGTACCTCGCAGGGATTATAACCGTTATAGGCACTCTGAAGAGAGGACCGGCGCTGAGAGCCAACGTGTCGTATCCACACACCTGGAAAACACACACACACACACACACACACACACACACACACACACACACACACACACACACACACACACACACACACACACACACACACACACACACACACACACACACACACACACACACACACACACACACACACACACACACACGCTCATCATTATTGCAGCTCAGGATGATCTGAGTGTGTGAGCGTGGATGGATCAGCGGACGTGCCTCGGTGTAGTGCAGCCCCTCTCGCAGGCCCTGCGGGTCGATGCGGACGTTGACGTGTCTGCACTGATTCATGAGCTCCAGGTGCGACGGACAGTGAACCCATGTAGCGTTGCAGGTGAGAGCCAGATGCAGCTGCAGCGAGATGCGGGCCGAGTTCTCTGGAGAGAAAACAACACCCCACAATACATCACACATGGGTGTTTTGAAAGAAGTGTGTTTTTATTCATCCAGGATGCATTAAACTGATGAAAAGTGACAGTAAAGTCATTTATAATGTTACAAAAGATTTCCATTTCAAATAAATGCTGTTCTTTTAAAGTCTTTATTCATCTGAGAATCCTGAAAAATAAAATGCAAAATTCTGTTTTCAACATTGATAATAATAATCAGAAATGTTTCTTGAGCAGCAAATCAGCATATTATTATGATTTCTGAAGATCACGTGACACTGAAGACTGGAGTAATGATGCTGAAAATACAGATTTGATCAAATAAATAAATTACAGTTTAATATAGATTCACACAGAAAACAGCTGTTTTAAATTATAATTATATTTCACAATTTTACTGCATCTTTGATCAAATAAATACAGATTTGATCACTGAAATAAATTACAGTTTAACATACATTCACATAGAAAACAGTGATTTTAAATGTAATAATACTTCACAATTTTATGGTTTTCCATGTAAGACAAATTCTTACCACAAACTTTAGAATATATAAATTATTTTAAACAGCTATTTTAAATGTTAATAATTTCTCAATTCGTCCTGTATTTTTAACCAAATAAATGCATCCTTGCTGAGCCGAGTAACTTTTTTCAGAAACATAACAAACACTTACAGATCTCAAACTTTTAAACCATAGAGTTCAATCTAATCAAAAACTGATTATTGTACTCAATACTGGTCTATATTCGTATGATTATTTGAGTATTGCATCATTAGTTTGCAATGTTAACATCAAATTTTATCAGAATAAATTGAGTCTCATATGCATCATTGCTATTTTAATAACATATCAACATCATTATAGTTTGTCAATATTTAGATTTTTCTGTTTTGATTGAATTTCCTTTAAAGTTTTAGAAATTTTGTTGTTTGTTTTTGCCATTATTTTTTTTTTTTTATATGTCTCTTTATGAAGTTTTACTTTTAGTTTATTTAGATATTTTAGTACTTCATCTTAAATTAAACACCTTGGCAACTAGCTAAAATAAAGTGTTTCATATTTTATCTCAGTTCATGTTTATTTCACTTAATGGTTCTTTTATAACAATGTTTATTTTTTTAGTTAATAATGATAATAAACCCAGAATCAGAGCTGCTTGTTCAAAACCAGTCCAGGTTAAATAGGTCAATAATGCACTGTGATAACTTCATGCTTGCTTTGGCATTAACCTGATTAAGTTCAAACTGTGAACATATTCTCCACTGCATTCAGCTCCACTGTGAAGCGTTGTGTGTACCTGTGTTCTCTGGAAACACGGGTTCGATGCCGACCCCGTGATCGGACGGCCCGGTGACGTGGGTTGGGTCCCTGAGGTAGATGCCTCGCTGCGATCCCACGGTCACAGTGAAGCCGAGGTTGCTGGTGGGCAGCGATGCATGCTGCATGAGGTAGTCGAACGCCCGCTCCACCTGCGCATCACACAAAGCCGGTCATGAACACACGAATACATGCATAATGAGCATCACTGAGAATGCATGCACAATGAGAGTGCATGCACAATGAGGATCGCTGAGAGTGCATGCACAATAAGAATGCATGCATAATGAGCATCGCTGAGAATGCATGCACAATGAGAATGCATGTATAATGAGCATCGCTGAGAATGCATGCACAATGAGAATGCATGCACAATGAGCATCGCTGAGAATGCATGCACAATGAGAATGCATGCACAATGAGCATCGCTGAGAATGCATGCACAATGAGAATGCATGCATAATGAGCATCGCTGAGAATGCATGCACAATGAGAATGCATGCATAATGAGCATCGCTGAGAATGCATGCACAATGAGAATGCATGCATAATGAGCATCGCTGAGAATGTATGCACAATGAGAATGCATGCATAATGAGCATCGCTGAGAATGCATGCACAATGAGAATGCATGTATAATGAGCATCGCTGAGAATGCATGCACAATGAGAATGCATGCACAATGAGCATCGCTGAGAATGCATGCACAATGAGAATGCATGCACAATGAGCATCGCTGAGAATGCATGCACAATGAGAATGCATGCATAATGAGCATCGCTGAGAATGCATGCACAATGAGAATGCATGCATAATGAGCATCGCTGAGAATGCATGCACAATGAGAATGCATGCATAATGAGCATCGCTGAGAATGCATGCACAATGAGAATGCATGCATAATGAGCATCGCTGAGAGTGCATGCACAATGAGAATGCATGCATAATGAGCATCGCTGAGAATGCATGCACAATGAGAATGCATGCATAATGAGCATCGCTGAGAATGCATGCACAATGAGAATGCATGCATAATGAGCATCGCTGAGAATGCATGCACAATGAGAATGCATGCATAATGAGCATCGCTGAGAATGCATGCACAATGAGAATGCATGCATAATGAGCATCGCTGAGAATGTATGCACAATGAGAATGCATGCACAATGAGCATCGCTGAGAGTGCATGCACAATGAGAATGCATGCATAATGAGCATCGCTGAGAATGTATGCACAATGAGAATGCATGCACAATGAGCATCGCTGAGAGTGCATGCACAATGAGAATGCATGCTTAGTGAGCATCGCTGAGAATGCTTGCACAATGAGAATGAATGTATAGTGAGCATCGCTGCTGCACTCCTCAGTACCTGAATGATGCCGTGACCCTGTGCAAACACCTCTATATCCTCCACTTTCAGAGCCGTGTTCTCCAGAGCCCTGCGCACCACCGGCACTGTGGACTGCACGCCGTTCTGCTTCAGACCTGACAAACACACACAAATCAGTAACAAGAGCACACATGTGACCCTGGACCACAAAACCAGTCATAAAGGCTTTCCATTGATGTATGGTTTGGACAATATTTGTAAATCTGGAATCTGAGGGTGCACAAACATCTGAATATTGAGAAAATAATTTGTAAAGTTGTTCAAATTAAGTTCTTAACAATGCATATTACTAATCAATAATTAAGTTTTGATATATTTGCGGTAAGAAATATACAAAATATCTTCATGGAACATGATCTTAATATCTAATGATTTTTGGCATAAAAGAGAAAGTTATAATTTTGACTCATACAATGTATTGTTGGTTATTGTTGCTACAAATATAGCTGTGCTGCTTATGACTGCTTCTGTGCTCCAGGGACACATATAGCAAAATGTCCTGATAGCTCACGCTTTCACTGCACGATGAGGCCTTTTTAATGCAGTTAGAACGACCTTAAAATTCAACATACACGAGGCCATTTTTTCACCATGAGTTTTCTTTAATATTTATATAATAAAGTTAAGGAATATCACACAAGGAAGTGTGCAGCTTTTTCAAAATACCAGTTTACGAATGTCACACTGATTTTACAAAACAGTTCAATAAACAAGTTAACATTTCGAGCTACATTTTTGACAAAAATATCCCCAATATTTTCTGTTTTGCTCTATTTTGTCAAGAAAATGTTTCGTATGAAACCACTGCAGAACTGTTTTGAGTCTCTGAACAAGACACTGAATGAATCGGTCTTAAATAAATCCGTTTAATTAACGACTGAGTGGCTGAATGAATCAACTGTTTAAATGAATCAGCCAACTCATTTTCATGGGAAGTCATTAAGAGACGGTTGATTTGTTACTAAATGACGTTGTGATGTCATTGCACGATGACATTTTTAAATGCAACATTAAAAATTGTATATTAGCTAGTAAAACTACACATTCTGGCCAATTATAGATTTAAGCAGTGTATTAGTAGTTGATAATTGAGTATGTCTCTATAGTACACTAAGCGTACTGAGTATATGTATGTGTATTTTGCACATTGTCTTCTGTACAGTCTGTAAATATGTACTGTCCATATGTAAATTGCTGTTGTTTTTTGCACTGTCTGTCCATATGTAAATTGCTGTTGTTTTTTTTGCACTGTCTGGAGCACTGTAAATGCTCCAGTGCAGTTTTTTTGCACTGTCTGTCCATATGTAAATTGCTGTTGTTTTTTTGCACTGTCTGTCCATAGGTAAATTGTTTGTTGTTTTTTTGCACTGTCTGTCCATAGGTAAATTGTTTGTTGTTTTTTTGCACTGTCTGTCCATATGTAAATTGTTTGTTGTTTTTTTGCACTGTCTGTCCATAGGTAAATTGTCTGTGTTTTTTTGCACTGTCTGTCCATAGGTAAATTGTTTGTTGTTTTTTTGCACTGTCTGTCCATAGGTAAATTGTCTGTGTTTTTTTGCACTGTCTGTCCATAGGTAAATTGTTTGTTGTTTTTTTGCACTGTCTGTCCATAGGTAAATTGTCTGTTGTTTTTTTGCACTGTCTGTCCATATGTAAATTGTTTGTTGTTTTTTTGCACTGTCTGTCCATAGGTAAATTGTCTGTTGTTTTTCTGCACTGTCTGGAGCACGCTCATAAGAATTTCACTCACCAAGGCACTTGTGCTGTGGTGATGTGACAATAAAAGTGATTTGATTTGATTTGATTTTGATTTAGTACGTATGCTAGGCTTTAAGATACGTCTGTAAAAATAGAGCACAATAAATTTATGCTAATATGAAGGGATTCTCTGTATTGATTTTTCATTTTTAATTACGCATTGTATTTTGTGTGTTCGGGTTACACCGGATAATGTCCTGGAAAATTACTAGCATCTTTCTTGTAGTGTACTAACTGATTAACAATCACAGGAACAAGCTACTAACAAAGTGTATCATAAATGAACAATTATTCAATTATTATTGTTAAAATAGCAGCTAACTTAACTCATGTGATGTGTGCACTGCTAGGCATCTTTGGTTTTCTCCTTTTGAGTAACGTAGATGGAAAATGCGTGCCTTTTTATCATTTGAGTCACTTATCAAAAGTTGCCAAACAGGTGCTTTTGGAAGAAAAGGTTGCGAAGGTAGTCTGAAATGTTGATAAATTTAGCAACAAGTTGGCAACAGAATCGATTCCAGAGAGAATCACGATGCATTTGGAAGATCTCAGAATCCATTCTGCATCGATGTATCATCACACCTTTATTAATTATCATGATGGATAAAATGATCCCACATGCTCAGTATGAGCTGGGCACTTCTGAGGAGTGCATCTGTACCTGAGAGCACCAGAGCGATTCCTCCGCAGGCGTTGGGCGAGGACATGGAGGTGCCGTTCATCAGCTGCGTGCCGCGGAGCGTCCAGTTGGGCACGGAGGCGATGGCTCCGCCGGGGGCGCTGATGCTGACCCCCAGAGCCCCGTCTGTGCTGGGGCCGCGGGACGACCAGGTGTACTGGTTCGGAGGAAGCTTCTCTCTCAGCGAGTACTCGGCCACCATCATGTCCGGCGTGACGTACGCACCCACACCTGCGCATCGGGAACCATCAAACCATGGCCAAACAAACAACAGCTGCCTCCAGTATAATTATAATCATCCAGGTATCAAGTGTATATGTGGTGGAGATCGTCTACATGCTTGTCTTATACACAGAGACACTGTCATGTTAGAATAGAAAAGAGTTCGGTCCAAACTGTTGCTATACAATTAGATTCCCTAGAATATCATTATATGCTTAAACATTAAGATTTGTACTTAAGTAGTCAAACCTTTCATTAGAAGGGGTGCCAATACTTTTGGCAATAAAGTGTATATATTCTTTTGAAAGATGCTACTCATCCTTTGAATGATCAGTTTGTCTTATTGCCTTCTAGAAGACGTTATCTATAATTACACATCTATAATAATTAATTTATACCTGCAGTAATTGGACATTTGGATCAAAATACCAAGGTGGAATGATCTGATGTTTATGGTTATGTGGTTTTAATGGTTTTCAACCATTGGGGTTGACAATAAAGTTATACTGGATATTTGTTTTTCTTCTTCATAAGGTCTTGATAAATGCATTTTTATACATCATATGTTCCCTTGTTTTGGTAAACTGTGGCTATATCATACCAATTCATTCCTTGAATTGTATGGGCCAAGTTTTACTAATTCATCCCTCATTTAATAAATAAAGGCCACGAATTAAGAATCCGTTCCCTGTTTTTTTAAGTAAATCATGGCTATGTTAAATTAATCTGTCTTGTTTTAGTAACATGTGGCCATGCTGTATTAAATAGTTCTCTCATTGTATTCAATTGTGGCCGCTGTACTAACATGTTCCCTTGATTCAGTAAATCGTGGCTAAGTTATACTAATTAATTAGTCATTCTTACCCGTGTTGTACTAATTTGTTCCCTTGTTTTGGTAAATCATTGCCACGATGTATTAATTTGTTCATTTAATTTAGTAAATCGTAGAACAATGTTGCCACAGGTTACTAAAATAAAGATGCAAATTCTCAATTTGTTGCCCTGATTTAACTTAAAACAATGGAACAAATTAATTAAACATGTATTTTTGTCAGCAAATGTGTTATTGTTATATTTCTTGTGTATAATGCATGAGGTAATGTTCTAAAATGTATCGTTCCGGTCCTTGACTCTGATTGGCCGAGCCACGTTCCAAGCTGTTTTCAATTACAAAGTAACACACACCTTTGTTTACTTTGTGTGTTGCTCGGCAACCACTTTGTTGCACCCACAACTGTTACACTGTTTGGTGGAAGAATGCTGTTTTTATTCACATCATTACATTTAATTTGCTCTGTTTTATTTTGTGAAACTTTACTAAGTATATGGAATAACTGTTTTATAAAAGCAATACGCCCGATGAAGCTGTGGTTTACAGCGTCGCACCTAACAACAGTTTAATAAATCCACTGTAAAGCACGGCTTCACGGGGCGTATTGCTTTATAAACCCAGTCGTGAGCTGAAGGGAGTTTTAGGTGTTACCGATCACACTGCTGGTGGTTCCTCCGGGGCAGCCCACGGTGGACAGACACGGGCCGTTATTCCCAGCGCTCGACACAAACATCACGTTATACTTCTGTACGGCCTCCGTGATGACCTCACAGACCCTCCTGAGGAACACAGAGAGATATCAGCAAAAAAATCATCTCTATATATCGCTATTTTCTACACTTTTGTATTTGGGTTAAACCAATAAAGTATATATGTATATATCATGTGCAAAAAAGAGTTAAAATCACATTACAATCTAAAACTGAAATAATGCTTTTAAGGCGAGACACTGCAGGAGAATAGGGTAAAAAATATATAATAATAATAATAATAATAATAATAATAGTTATTCCCTCACCCAGCTGATTGATTTGTGATAATTGCAAACATATATTACAAGGTTAGGTTTAGATATGCAAATGAGGCATTATTTAATTAAACATGCGCTCATTTGCATACATTTCGAGTACAAAAGTCTAAACACTGGATGATGTCAGTATCAATACTCTCATTTAATGTTTTTTTACATATTAGAGTCAAACGTTTTAATGGAGAAAATCTCATTTTTGTCACGCCATAATTCAGAAAATGCATAGAACGGATTTGCACAATTTTTTGTGTGTGTGTGTGTGTGGGGGGGGGGGGGTTAAAATGTTGTATATAATCAAGTATACTATACATGAACACATCCCTGTGTTAAGACATTCGGGATAAATGTCAAGTTTGAGTGGAGATTTATGGCTCATTTTGAGAAAACGGTCTTTAACTCCTTAACTGTCGCCGTCCCGTATACGGGACGCCTAACTTTACTTCAATATATTACCATTAAATCTTAATCTAATCATGACAAACTATATATCGTTGGAAAGGTCCAAGACTCCTAAATAGATATTGTACCACTGTTTGTTGTAAAACATTACGTAGGAGCAGTAATAGATTAATTTATGACAAGAGCGCACCTCAAAACATATACACCATAACAGGAGCTCTGATCTTTGACACAAAAATTATATTCGTTTCCTTTTTTTCCTATCACATGTTTTAGTAATCATCATATATTATATATCATTTGAAAGCTTATAATCTTCAAATTCATCCTGTGAAAACCGTTTTAAAATCGGACATTGCGTTACCATAGAAATGGTACTTTAAAATCTTTTAGCGAGCTCCTCCCCTTTAGTGGGAGGTGTCATATTCCAAAGTATTATGGTCTTATAGAATCACAACTTTTTATAATCTTGACAAAATACATATCATTGGAAACGTCTGAGTCTCAAGATTCCATATGTGGTGGTCATGTTGTGATAAGAGTAATAGTGGGATAGAAATTGATACATTTGTGACAGAAAAGTGCATAAAAAAAATTAAATGGGGTTTGAATGGCACCCGGTGGCTGTTTGTGGTATAACGCCTAAACACAATTGCATAGTAACCTCAATTTTTTATATATCAACTTCAAATTTGAAACACAACTTATTTAGACATATGGCTTTAATTTTATGCCAAATTTGGATTGAAACCTATTTTGTAAAATATTTATTTTATATAATATAAAATAATTGTACATTACATTTTATTTACAGTAGATTTAAACTTGTATAACTTTTTTTTACTTTCATTTTCTGAAATTATTTCACTTCTGCAATAATCTGCTGATTGTCTTCTTTAAAAAGAGACCAACCTTAGGTCTGTACTCAAAAGCATTCATGAATTATAACAATTTAACTTTAAATAGTGCACTTTCAAGTTTTTCAAAAAGTGGGGGTGACAGTTAAGGGGTTAATAATATGTATTGTAATTGAAATCTTATAGATAAAGTGCAATAAAATAGATAAAGTGCTATTAAAGAAACACTTGACAGTGTCTTTTGGATGTTTTCTTTCCACTAGTCTGAAAAAACACTTTATGAAAAACCAAAAAGCTCAAAATTGACAGGTGCATGAAAAACAGTGTTAAAGCAGACGTTACATTTACTAAACTAAAACTAATAATAAAGCACAGAATAATTAAGTAAAAGGTGTTGATTACCCCATTAGTCACTTTATATCATACAAACACACTCACGTGAATGTGTAAAATACCACACATCACATTTATAATCCAACGACAGATATTATAAGAGTTATTGCTCCGTCTGTTTGGTGCTCGTTTAGCGGAGGCAGAAAACTCATGCACTTCTGACAGCACAATATTCATATTTCCATGTCTTTCTAATATTTACAGACGGAGAATATAGCTGTGAAATAAACAGCAGATCTCAAACGCATTAAACAGCACACCGTACGTTTTTAAAGCCCTTCATATAAAGCGTGTCACGTTGTCTTATATTCACTTTCTCCACAGCGGTCAGTCTGTGTCCTCCGCTAGAGATTTATCAGATGCGCTCGTATCAAACTACTCTATATCCATATTACCTCGTATAAACATATCATACGAACTCGATACAGCGCTCAGCCCTAGATCGTAACGTCATGCAAGTACACAAGTGGTGTGAACAATCCAACAATAACTATCGGATGAGAATAAAAGCTACAGAAACGTGACTTTATTCGTGTATTTTGCTCGTCTAATGTCATCAGAGACTCACCCTGAGTTCGGCCAGTGCGTCGCCTCGCCGTAACTGTAGTTCACAAGATCACACTTATAGTTTATGACTTCAATCATCTGCAAAGAGATCACAAATAACACAATCACTACTAAAGCAAGCATGATGCAGGAGTTCTTGGCGTTCCCGGTCAGAAATAAGTGACCCCGCAGCACAGAAGCAGTCATAAGCAGCACAGCTATATTTGTAGAAATAGACAACAATACATTGTATGGCTCCATTTTTATTTAATCCTTGGTTTTCCACATTCTTCAAAATAGCATTTATGTTCAGCAGAAGAAAGGTTTAATACTATCTTTGAGTAAATGATGGTTTCAATATAAAACACTATGACAGAACTGACACACAGATGACAGAATTTGTATTATTATTGTTAAATCAACAAAACACAAAGAGGATGATATAGTAACTTTAATAGGAATCAATCTATATAGTGTTTTATTTGTATATTTGCTCATTCAGTGTCTCGAACGCTCTGCTAAATACACCTATTGTACCTGAAAATAAAGCACTGTTTGTTTTATTGTAATGTGTATCTTTCTTATTTTTAATAACAAAGATAAATATTATCGATATTTTTTTAATCTTCGCCCACTTTGGCCTAAATATCCACCATACTTTTTTATATTGTGTTACCGTGAAAGGATTTATCTTTATAATAGGGAAATTATTTTGGCTGTCGTAAAACAACAGGACAAAGAATCGAGATAAAACCGTGAAATTTCAACAAAAAAAATATTTTTGCCATATCGCCTAGACTAATGTTATATAATTCAGACGGGCTGTTATTTTTATGGTATATCGTAAAGTGTATATTTTTAAATGTGATTGTTGGTACATTTGACCAGTATTTACCATACTTAAAAAAAATAATGAGCTCAAAAATATGCAATATTATAATAAAAATTGGTACATGTTGAAAAGGTGTGATCGTCTTATATTGGGGTCAATACAGGAGTTCCTGAAATGATGTGTTGGATGTCTTACAGCTCGTATGAGGCCGGTTCCCGTCTCCATCGTGCTGAGGCGCGTGTCTCCGATCTTCACAGCCAGGATCTGGGCTCCGGGAGCGACTCCGTTACGCTCCGGTTCATCGGGGAAGTGACCCGCTGCGATGCTGGCCACATGCGTCCCATGAGCTCCTGCAAACACACGCTGATCAGTGTAAAGCCTCTCAACGATACACGTATGTATCTTATATGTCTTAAGTGGCAATATAGGACAGGACAATATTAGAAAATCTGGAATCTGAGGGTGCAAAAACATCTGAATATTGAGAAAATCATCTTTAAAGGGATTCAAATGAAGTTCTTACCAATGCATATTACTAATCTTGTGATATATTTACGGTACAAAATATCTTCATGGAACATGATCTTAATAGGCATAAAATTAAAATGTGTAATTTTGAGCCATACGATGTATTGTTGGCTATTGCTACAAATATAGCTGTGCTGCTTATGACTTCACTATCATCAGTCTCACCTCCGCTGGTGACGATACACAGAGTGTTTCCCTCGTCATAGATGTTTACGGAGTAATTGAGCATCTCGGCGTTTCCCAATGTGGCATATTCCTGTCTCTCTCGATAAGAGCTCAGGACGGTGCAAGACGACAAGTCTCCGGTCTCAGAAGTGTCCACCACAGCCCTGAGACACACACACAAGCATCTTAATAATGCACTGATAATGTGTTCACGCACAGATCATCAGGATGACTGTGTTTCTTCATCAGGTTTGGAGAAATGTGTCTCTGCAGTGAATGGGTGCCGTCAGAATAAAAACATCACAGCACTCAGTCCATCAGTTATCATCAGAAGCTGAAACTAATCCAGCATTAAGATGATTTTATCTCTAATATGAGTCTATAATAACTCTTCCTCAGTGATAAAGTGCATCTGCTGTCGTCTCTCGCATCAAAATCCAGACACATATTAGTTTAGAGCTGTTTTGGCATCTGTGCAGATTTCTCTCCTGATTCAGACCAGAACACTTTATCACTGAGGAAGTTACTATGGATTATGAACTCATATTTTAGACATTAAAATCATCTTAATGCTGGATTTGTATCATCTTCTGATGATAACTCATGGACTGCTGTGATGTTTTTATCAGATACTCTTTCTGACGGCACCCATTCACATCCATTGCGAGACGCATTTCTCCAAACCTGATGAAGAAACAAACACCATTTTTGGGTGAGCTATTCCTTTAAATCTGGTGGTTCAGTCAGAAATGCTCAGACCTCCACGTGACGCCGTCGTGCCACGATATACAGTCATAAACCGGCCCTGGATCACTGTACTTCTTCTCCAGGACTCCTAACAGCTCCACGTGACACTGTAGCTCCTCCTTCTGCAGCTTCTCCACCTGACAACACAAACACGTTATATTAAGCCATGCAAAGCAATCAGCTTATTTTCTGCTGTTGCATCTACGCGGTGGGACCTGTGATGGGTTTGGGTGCGTCTGGTCGAACTCTTCCGTCCTGCGACTGGCTTCAGCGAGAGCCGCTCTGTGTGCCGGATCCCACAGCTTCTCCTTACGCTCTTTCTGAACCGCCGGACATGGAGATATCGGGAATAAACAAGCCAGAATGTGCTTTTGTTTCAAGTTGACTTGTGCATACAACACCAGCGCTGTCAAATAATCACATTACCTGTATTCTCTCTTTCAGAGCTTTGGGGAAAAAATCATAACCGTTCTTTATTCCGACGTGATATTTTCCCGATGGATTCACCCAAGCATCAGGGATCTGAAGAGAAACGGGAAAACTTTAGCGCTACCATCTGCTGAGCCTGTGCAGACTCATATTTCACCCCAATATAAAGTTTTTTATTAAATAATAAATTTTTTGCTTGGAAAAACTAGCATGTATAATTACATGCAAAGAAGATGTTATTCAGATAGTGTTAAATACATACATGGCTGTGAATCTTATATATAATACAATATAGGTGCGGGTGGATAATTTATTTGAAGCAGCGGATTCGTGTGACGTTTGAGCTCATCCGCGCATCTCTAATTCACACACATACATATATAAATATTAAGAGTACTGTCACTTTAAGAGACTGCAATGATACTGTACGTCCAGCCGGCGATGTCTGCTATAGGAACATGATCTTAATATCTAATGATTTTTTGGCTAAAAGTCCTTTAAGAGCCTGCTCTTATTTCCTCTATTTTGATTTTAGGGTGAAATGTAAGACCCAAACATGACACAGCTTCAGTAACCTGAGCATCTGCGTGAACTGTGCTGAATGACAGCGGCTCTTAATCTAAAACAGCGCTTCTCTTACTCTGAGCGAGCGCGCGGTCAGTCCGGTCACGAGCCCGTCTTTAACCTCCACCACGCTGGACATGTTCACATCGCCGCTGCCCGTCGTGTCAATGATGTCCACGATCTTGGGTCTCCCGTCTGTCGTAGTCTGCGAGAAAGAGTGTGAGATACAGCTCAGTAATCAGACAAATCGTATCAGATTCACAGCGGGATGCGTTTGGGTGTATGGTTATGATAAATGATCTGCGTTTGAGTGCACAAATCAGCTCGCATGTTGCCATATGAGCATTACACCATCATTCTTCTTTAAAAAAAGATGATGGACAGACCGAAACCAGACATATACATCACACAAACCCCTCAGTAGTGTATAATAACTGCTGACCGGTGCGTGAGAGCTCAACACAGCTGCGGTGTCCACTTACAGCTCAATATAACAACACTACACCATAGTTAACACTAACTATAACACACAACAGTAGTGCTATCAAACCATGAATCACATCCAACATAAGTTTTTGGGTATTTGAGTGTGCACTATGTAAATTACACTGTATATATTTTTTTTTATCTGTTTATATATATATGTAATTATTTTAAATAAATATAGTGTATGTGTGTGTGTTTATATATACACTGTACACACGCATATATTATGTAAACAATTTTATTTTGGATGCAATGAAATGTTTGACAGCACTAACTAGTTAGTAAAAGAGCTCCCTACATGGACATCGTTTCGGTATTGCTGTCTATGTAGGGAGCTCGCTAGATTTTGAAACACAGCCTTTGTCATATACAATGGTATTTTGATATCTAAAGGAGTAAATGGTTACTATATTCAATTATTATGGTATTTTGTCATATAATGTTGCTTTGAAATACCATGGTAGTCTAAAGAAACTGTGGTATTTTACCATGGTACTCCTTTGCGAGTCAGAGCCATTGATGAGGATGACACAGCTTGTCCTTTCAAACGTGTAGTTTATGTTTTTAACAGCTTTATTCAGCTTGATTTGTTTCGTATACGTTAGTGCTTCTTTGTTTAATTATGACATCGGAGTTCCGGTAACGTCCAGTATTTGTGGTCCCTGAAACGGGAGGAAAACCGACTGCGGCCTGGTGATGAACCGCAGCCGCGGGCTCGATTTACCTGCATGCCCGGGGCCCCTGGGTCCACCCCGGTGTCGAGGATCGCGATGAGCACCCCTCGGCCATCGTACTCCGGGAATTTTGTGAGGAACGAAGTAGCACCGGTCTCTTTTTTCGGAAGCAGTCCGTGGAACGGGAACGGCTCTTCGGCGGAATGAGCAGACATTACGGTACAGAGCGAGAATGAAAACACTACACGACAGCGGCGGACCGGTATCGACACAATGTGCGCGAGAGAGCCGAGCGACTCTCTTAAAGGTACAGTACCACTCAATCTCAGTCACCGTAAACATGCTTCATCACAGTATCTTGATGAAATCATTACTTTTGAATGTTCTCTGAAAGTTCTGCAACACGTAGTAACATTTAAAAAAATAATTAAACAAACGTCCAATTGAAATGTTTCAGAACGCTTACGAAAATGAACCTTCCCTGCTGAAAAACAAAATAGAAATGTGATGATGTAATGGTTATAATGGGAATTATATTGTTTTAATGGAAACTATAATGGTGTCTACTGGTATGTGATGGATTCTATTGGTGGGATGTTAAATCCTATTGGAAAAATGCCCAAAACACAATAGAAATGTAATGGTTTAATGGTTATAATGGGAATTGTATTGGTTTTAATGGAAACTATAATGGTGTCTACTGGTATGTGATGGATTCTATTGGTGGGATGTTAAATCATATTTGGGTTAAAAATGCCAAAACACTATTGTTTTGGTTGTAATGGGTTTAATGGTTATAATGGGAATTGTTTATTTTTTAATGGAATATTACTGTGGTGGATTGTGGGGGGTTGTTTTGAATGGGTTATTTGGGAAAAATGTATATAGTTGTTGGATTTTTGTTTGGGGGGGTTTGGGTGGTATTGGGGTTAATGGAAACCATTGGAATTTCTGTGATGGTTTCTATTGGGCTTCTATTGTTTTTTTAGCAGGGTTATTATAGTAAAATTGTAGTAAGCGTGTATTGACTAGTAGTAATACAGTTTATATGGGTAGTATTTTAAATTGGATTAATGTGGGTTCCATGGGTAATTGTAATAGGGGTTTAGTATATAAAACCTATATAATATTTGTTTTAATGGTTGGGAAAATGAACAATGTATAAATCATGTGTTTTGACACTATAACGTTTTGAGAACATTATTAAAGGCCGGTTTATGACTCTAAATGAACGTTCTGGGATTACAGTTGGTTACCGGAACAGAACTTTGAGAGAACCTTAGAACCTTTAGTTGTTTAATTTAATGTTACATTTTAATATGAACGCATGTTGTGTAAATATTTAAAGCAATAGTTCATTGTTTCAAAATTACTCCAATTGTACTTAATTCAGTACTATGGGACATTGGGAATATAGCGCACAAGTCGTATGGACTGTTATGAATCATTTTCACAATAATGATAACGTTTTTAACACCAGTCTAGATTAGTATACAAGACTTTTCATTTTTGTGGAAATATATATTCTTTTAATATTCCCAAAATCACTATAGTGAACAGAAAACGTGCCAGTGATGGTGACATATTCAATACATAAAGACATTAATAAGCATTATGAATATTTGACTCGTATACAGGCTTACAGTGAATATGGTGATAGCGTTTAGTAGTAACAGTACAGTGTGGATTTTTCTAAACTAAATGAATGAAAGCAAAACCCTCCCGTTCTGAAGTTCCTGTGAGTCGTGTATCTGCATCAGTTCAAGCACCAGATGGCCGTATTGTCCCGCTGAGATCAGTACTGGCACCCATTGAAAGGGTTGATGTCCAACACACTGCTTTCATATGTTAGTCCTGTGCTGACCTGCAGTGAGGACTGACAGAAACCCAAAGAGCTGGTTCTGCTTTGATCGTGTGTTAAACACAAGCTGCATTCACACTGTGTTTAGTTGAATCATTCAGAAGCACACTTCTCTAAAAGACCGTGTTGTGTGACTCTTTTATGAGAAATATTGTGAATGACTCATGTTTATAGTGTTTATGAACTCCTAAGATGATTTTAAACCCTAAAGGACATGTAGGATTAGCACTTGATGATGTCTTAAATCTGTTTCCATTGACTTCTATAGTGTTTTCTCCCCATACTATAGAAATAAATGGACACCAGCAACTCTTTAGTGTTGAGCTGAAGAAACTCATACAGGTAAATGATGACCGGATTCTCATTTTGTGAGTGAACTATCCCTTCATGCCTCGTTTTCAGGAGTTGAATTTGATGAGAAATATTCATATCTCTGATATTTGACTATGCAGACGGTTTGAGACGTTGCCGAGATCTCTCGAGGTGAGAGTGTCTCAAACGTCTCTATTTGTGACCTCATTGCTGTCGAGGCGATATATGGCAGATCTCATTCGTGATTTCTCCTCTATATACAGGATGAAATATATTCATACAGAGCATCAACAGTGGGAAATATAATAACCAGCACATAATGACTTCTTGTGTTTTCTGTGAGAGAATCTGGGACAGAGGCGATTACAGCAGAACAACGGAGGCTTTATGAATATGGATTTTACTGCTGTGTTTTCTGCATTTCATTTGGATGTGTTGCACGAGGGACACGAAACACCGCTCAGAGATCTGCTTTATATCTCATATTAATCTCATCTCTGTTTTCTCATCATGATATACAAGACAGCTCAGTAATCTTCTGTTTCCAGCTCATCTCCGTTGTTTCTTTGACTTGTGAGTGACATTAAAACACCGCTGAGCATCTCTGAGTTTATGAAAAGAGCATCAACTATAGACGCATCACACGTCTGACGTGTGGATATTCACTTATGCTTTTGTCAATGATGTAAAAATAGAAGGGAAGCAGACATGAGTGCTTAGATGTAGGTCAGACGATCGGATATCAGATATATGCAGAACATGTGCAGCGGTATAATCAGATTGAATCAGACAGCAGATGAGAGCATGCACACGTGCTGAATTAATAAATGCATATGTTCACTAATCACTTCATGCAACAGAAGGAATTCAAGACTTAGCCATTAAAATACATTTTTATGCGTACTGTGTGCAGATTTTCAATGCATTTTAATCCTGTAAAGCCTGAGATATTAAATAATAGATGCAAAAAATGTGCGCATGTGTTTTATGTTGATATGCTTTTATGGTTGTATAGTCTGATATAGTGATTATATGGAGGAAAAGACACAAATTGAGCAAAAATATGTCATTTGTTGCCAAAAAGTAAGATGAAATTATGAAATCAATGAGATCTTTATAACAGATGCTTGCATAAAATGATGTTAATATCAGTCGTCACTCTATATCTTTAATAATATGTGTCTCTGGAGCACAGACGCAGTCATAAGCAGCACAGCTATATTTGTAGAAATAGCCAACAATACATTGTATGGCTCAAAATTATACATTTTTATTTTATGCCAAAAATCATTAGATATTAAGATCATGTTCCATGAAGATATTTTGTATCACCACCAACAATATATCAAAACTTAATTAGCACAATGATTATTAATATGCATTGCTAAGAACTTCATTTGAACAACTTTAAAGATGATTTTCTCAATATTCAGATTTTTTTGCACCCTCAGATTCCAGATTTACAAATATTGTCCAAACCATACATCAATG
>CM049871.1:41737031-41752031 GCA_027474115.1 Schizopygopsis malacanthus
AAATCAATAACTACAAAAAATTACAAACACAACAAAATCTAAAATTCATGTATTAAATAAACTATAACTTTTCTGAAAAATAATAAATCAACATATTAAAAAAAACAATAACTACAAAAAATTACAAACACAACAAAATCTAAAATTCATGTATTAAATAAACTATAACTTTTCTGAAAAATAATAAATCAACATATTTAAAAATCAATAACTACTAAAAATTACAAACAACAAAATCCACAATTCATTTTTGCTGTAATAACTGGTAATTAACAGCTGCTTTTATTAAAAACTAAACCAATTATCATTTACAAACCGTACTATATTAGTACTGTAGTATGAATTCCACGAGCTTTTATGTTTTTAAGTGCAGCAATCAAGTTATTCTGGACTTTAGATTAATACAATGTGTTTGTTATTATTATAAACACTTAATAACACTCTTATTCTTATGATCACATAACGAACTCCACTAAGTGATGGCATTACACGGTGCTTTTGAAGATGATCTAATATTTGAATAAACGTTAATCTAATACTATGGTATTAGGCAGGAGCTTACCATGGTGAATTGAGGATTCAATGCATTTGTTTACGATGTTAAATCTCTTCTTGCAGGGAATTGTTATTACACTTATATAAGCAGCAGTGATGTATTCGATCGATAGAGACATGGGAACATTGATTCGTGATTACGAGTGTGGTTTCCTAACCGTTTGGTATTTTTAACTCGATTGCTTAACCAGCGTTTGACAGAATTGCGCATGTTTTGGAGAAGTAGCCAACGTCACGCTCTTCAAACAGCAGAGCAAAGCAGCGAGATCTCGTCTGTGGTAGATGTTATCATAACACCCTGCTTTACAGAAAGGCTGGTGTCCAGTAGAACGACTTCTGATTTATTAAAGTCGACTTTTACGTGATTCAAGTCGACTTGATGACGTCATTAATGCACAGGTCAGGCAGATGTACAGTAGGTTGGGCAGATGTACAGTAGGTTGGGCAGATGTACAGTAGGTTGGGCAGATGTACAGTAGGTCAGGCAGATGTACAGTAGGTCGGGCAGATGTACAGTAGGTTGGGCAGAAGGTTGGGCAGATGTACAGTAGGTCGGGCAGATGTACAGTAGGTCAGGCAGATGTACAGTAGGTCAGGCAGATGTACAGTAGGTCGGGCAGATGTACAGTAGGTCGGGCAGAAGGTTGGGCAGATGTACAGAAGGTCAGGCAGATGTACAGTAGGTCAGGCAGATGTACAGTAGGTCAGGCAGATGTACAGTAGGTCGGGCAGAAGGTTGGGCAGATGTACAGAAGGTTGGGCAGATGTACAGTAGGTCGGGCAGATGTACAGTAGGTCGGGCAGAAGGTTGGGCAGATGTACAGTAGGTCGGGCAGATGTACAGTAGGTCAGGCAGATGTACAGTAGGTCGGGCAGATGTACAGTAGGTCGGGCAGAAGGTTGGGCAGATGTACAGTAGGTCAGGCAGATGTACAGTAGGTCAGGCAGATGTACAGTAGGTCGGGCAGATGTACAGTAGGTTGGGCAGAAGGTCGGGCAGATGTACAGTAGGTCAGGCAGATGTACAGTAGGTCAGGCAGATGTACAGTAGGTCAGGCAGATGTACAGTAGGTCGGGCAGATGTACAGTAGGTCGGGCAGAAGGTTGGGCAGATGTACAGTAGGTCAGGCAGATGTACAGTAGGTCAGGCAGATGTACAGTAGGTCAGGCAGATGTACAGTAGGCCGGGCAGATGTACAGTAGGTCGGGCAGAAGGTTGGGCAGAAGGTTGGGCAGATGTACAGTAGGTCGGGCAGAAGGTTGGGCAGATGTACAATAGGTTGGGCAGATGTACAATAGGTTGGGCAGATGTACAGTAGGTCGGGGAGATGTACAGTAGGTTGGGCAGATGTACAGTAGGTTGGGCAGATGTACAGAAGGTTGGGCAGATGTACAGTAGGTCGGGCAGATGTACAGAAGGTTGAGCAGATGTACAGTAGGTTGGGCAGAAGGTTGGGCAGATGTACAGTAGGTCGGGCAGATGTACAGTAGGTTGGGCAGAAGGTTGGGCAGATGTACAGAAGGTTGGGCAGATGTACAGTAGGTTGAGCAGAAGGTTGGGCAGATGTACAGAAGGTTGGGCAGATGTACAGTAGGTTGGGCAGAAGGTTGGGCAGATGTACAGAAGGTTGGGCAGATGTACAGTAGGTTGAGCAGAAGGTTGGGCAGATGTACAGTAGGTCGGGCAGATGTACAGAAGGTTGGGCAGATGTACAGTAGGTTGGGCAGAAGGTTGGGCAGATGTACAGTAGGTTGGGCAGATGTACAGTAGGTTGAGCAGATGTACAGTAGGTTGGGCAGATGTACAGTAGGTTGGGCAGAAGGTTGGGCAGATGTACAGTAGGTTGGGCAGATGTACAGTAGGTTGAGCAGATGTACAGTAGGTTGGGCAGATGTACAGTAGGTTGGGCAGATGTACAGTAGGTCAGGCAGATGTACAGTAGGTCGGGCAGATGTACAGTAGGTTGGGCAGAAGGTTGGGCAGATGTACAGTAGGTCGGGCAGATGTACAGTAGGTCAGGCAGATGTACAGTAGGTCAGGCAGATGTACAGTAGGTTGGGCAGAAGGTTGGGCAGATGTACAGTAGGTCAGGCAGATGTACAGTAGGTCAGGCAGATGTACAGTAGGTCAGGCAGATGTACAGTAGGTCGGGCAGATGTACAGTAGGTCGGGCAGAAGGTTGGGCAGATGTACAGTAGGTCGGGCAGAAGGTTGGGCAGATGTACAATAGGTTGGGCAGATGTACAATAGGTTGGGCAGATGTACAGTAGGTTGGGCAGATGTACAGTAGGTTGGGCAGATGTACAGTAGGTCGGGGAGATGTACAGTAGGTTGGGCAGATGTACAGTAGGTTGGGCAGATGTACAGAAGGTTGGGCAGATGTACAGTAGGTCGGGCAGATGTACAGAAGGTTGGGCAGATGTACAGTAGGTCGGGCAGATGTACAGTAGGTTGGGCAGAAGGTTGGGCAGATGTACAGTAGGTTGGGCAGAAGGTTGGGCAGAAGGTTGGGCAGATGTACAGTAGGTCGGGCAGATGTACAGTAGGTTGGGCAGAAGGTTGGGCAGATGTACAGTAGGTTGGGCAGATGTACAGTAGGTTGGGCAGATGTACAGTAGGTTGGGCAGATGTACAGAAGGTTGGGCAGATGTACAGTAGGTCGGGCAGATGTACAGAAGGTTGGGCAGATGTACAGTAGGTTGAGCAGGTGTACAGTAGGTTGGGCAGAAGGTTGGGCAGATGTACAGTAGGTCGGGCAGATGTACAGTAGGTTGGGCAGAAGGTTGGGCAGATGTACAGTAGGTTGGGCAGATGTACAGTAGGTTGAGCAGATGTACAGTAGGTTGAGCAGATGTACAGTAGGTCGGGCAGATGTACAGAAGGTTGGGCAGATGTACAGTAGGTCAGGCAGATGTACAGTAGGTTGGGCAGATGTACAGTAGGTCGGGCAGATGTACAGAAGGTTGAGCAGATGTACAGTAGGTCAGGCAGATGTACAGTAGGTTGAGCAGATGTACAGTAGGTTGGGCAGAAGGTTGGGCAGATGTACAGTAGGTCGGGCAGATGTACAGTAGGTTGGGCAGAAGGTTGGGCAGATGTACAGTAGGTCGGGCAGATGTACAGTAGGTTGGGCAGAAGGTTGGGCAGAAGGTTGGGCAGATGTACAGTAGGTTGGGCAGATGTACAGTAGGTTGGGCAGATGTACAGTAGGTTGGGCAGATGTACAGTAGGTTGGGCAGATGTACAGAAGGTTGGGCAGATGTACAGTAGGTCGGGCAGATGTACAGAAGGTTGAGCAGATGTACAGTAGGTCAGGCAGATGTACAGAAGGTTGGGCAGATGTACAGTAGGTCGGGCAGATGTACAGAAGGTTGAGCAGATGTACAGTAGGTCAGGCAGATGTACAGTAGGTTGGGCAGATGTACAGTAGGTCGGGCAGATGTACAGAAGGTTGGGCAGATGTACAGTAGGTCGGGCAGATGTACAGAAGGTTGGGCAGATGTACAGTAGGTTGGGCAGAAGGTTGGGCAGATGTACAGTAGGTCGGGCAGATGTACAGAAGGTTGGGCAGATGTACAGTAGGTTGAGCAGATGTACAGTAGGTTGGGCAGAAGGTTGGGCAAATGTACAGTAGGTTGGGCAGTAGGTCGGGCAGATGTACAGTAGGTTGGGCAGAAGGTTGGGCAGATGTACAGTAGGTTGGGCAGATGTACAGTAGGTTGGGCAGAAGGTTGGGCAGATGTACAGTAGGTCGGGCAGATGTACAGTAGGTTGGGCAGATGTACAGTAGGTTGGGCAGAAGGTTGGGCAGATGTACAGTAGGTCGGGCAGATGTACAGTAGGTTGGGCAGAAGTACAGTAGGTTGGGCAGATGTACAGTAGGTTGGGCAGAAGGTTGGGCAAATATACAGTAGGTTGGGCAGTAGGTCGGGCAGATGTACAGTAGGTTGGGCAGAAGGTTGGGCAGATGTACAGTAGGTTGGGCAGAAGTACAGTAGGTTGGGCAGATGTACAGTAGGTCGGGCAGATGTACAGAAGGTTGGGCAGATGTACAGTAGGTTGGGCAGAAGGTTGGGCAGATGTACAGTAGGTCGGGCAGATGTACAGTAGGTTGGGCAGAAGGTTGGGCAGTTGTACAGTACGTCGGGCAGATGTACAGTAGGTTGGGCAGAAGGTTGGGCAGATGTACAGTAGGTCGGGCAGATGTACAGTAGGTTGGGCAGAAGGTTGGGCAGATGTACAGTAGGTTGGGCAGATGTACAGTAGGTTGGGCAGAAGGTTGGGCAGATGTACAGTAGGTTGGGCAGAAGGTTGGGCAGAAGGTTGGGCAGATGTACAGTAGGTTGGGCAGATGTACAGTAGGTCGGGCAGATGTACAGTAGGTTGGGCAGAAGGTTGGGCAGATGTACAGTAGGTTGGGCAGTAGGTTGGGCAGATGTACAGTAGGTCGGGCAGATGTACAGTAGGTTGGGCAGAAGGTTGGGCAGATGTACAGTAGGTTGGGCAGTAGGTTGGGCAGATGTACAGAAGGTCGGGCAGATGTACAGTAGGTTGGGCAGAAGGTTGGGCAGATGTACAGTAGGTTGTGCAGAAGGTTGGGCAGTAGGTTGGGCAGATGTACAGTAGGTTGTGCAGGAGGTTGGGCAGTAGGTTGGGCAGATGTACAGTAGGTCAGGCAGATGTACAGTAGGTTGAGCAGATGTACAGTAGGTTGGGCAGAAGGTTGGGCAGATGTACAGAAGGTTGGGCAGATGTACAGTAGGTTGGGCAGAAGGTTGGGCAGATGTACAGTAGGTCGGGCAGATGTACAGTAGGTTGGGCAGAAGGTTGGGCAGATGTACAGAAGGTTGGGCAGATGTACAGTAGGTTGGGCAGAAGGTTGGGCAGATGTACAGTAGGTCGGGCAGATGTACAGTAGGTTGGGCAGAAGGTTGGGCAGATGTACAGTAGGTCGGGCAGATGTACAGTAGGTTGGGCAGAAGGTCGGGCAGATGTACAGTAGTTATGATCGGACAATGTTTGAAAAATCTGAGGGTGCAAAAAAATCTAAATAGTGAGAACAAATGTAGTCTCTCGTACTTATATGGAGTTTCCTGACGGAGCTCGTGTCCATTTGTCGGGCTCTCAGGGGTCAGGAGGAGCTACTGTAAGAGACAGCGACAAGGAAACAGGAAGCTGCTCCAGATCACTTCCTGATTCGGTCGAATGAGCTGAAAGCTGCTTATGTTTCTATATTCCTGAAGCAGCGGGGTACTGAAACCAGGTCAGGAGATTAATCATGAACTGTTGTTTCCTTCTTTCTCTGACTGGGATTACTCTCTTATTCATGGTTATGATCTGATTGTGAAGGATTAATGATGAGCGTATGGAAACACAACATGCATAAACCACAAACTATTAGTATAGTTCAAACTAAAACAATCAAAAATATTGGGGTTGTCATAATAATAACATTTTATTATATTTTCTTAAATACTTGATGTTTTATTTTACAACAAAATTACAGTATTAGTATTTCTTAAAAATATTTATATTTGTTATTATTAGTATTATCAATAATAATAATAATATTATACATATATAATATTATATTTTATAATCGTTAATAATATATATTATTTATTGTCTTGATGTTTTATTTTACAGTGAAATATTAAAATATTTCATAAAAAAAATAAAAAAGTTATCAATAATAATATATTTTTAATTTTTTCTAAATGTTTGTTTT
This sequence comes from Schizopygopsis malacanthus, assembly GCA_027474115.1. Taxonomy (NCBI): domain Eukaryota; kingdom Metazoa; phylum Chordata; class Actinopteri; order Cypriniformes; family Cyprinidae; genus Schizopygopsis; species Schizopygopsis malacanthus. Next base: position 41,743,316 of record CM049871.1, read on the forward strand.
ATTTTACAATAAAATACTAAATAAATAAAAATATATATATTTTATTATCAATAATAATAATAATTTAACTTTTTCCTAAATTTTAGTTTTATTTTACAGTGAAATATTACAATATTTATTATATTAATAGTTTTATTTTATATTATTGTTATCAATAATAATAATTGTATTATTTGTTTTCTTAAATACTTTTTATTTTACTTTTATATTAATATTCTTGTTAAAATATTTTATTTTATATTATGATCATCATCAACAATAGTAATAATAATTATATTATTATGTTCTATTTTCAAGTGAAACATTACAATAGTTACATTTTATGTTTTATTTAAATATTTAAATTTTATATAATTATAATGTTTTTGTATTGATATACAATCATACATTTTTGGGCCAAATTGTGCAGCTCTACAGATTAAGTACAGCAAACCAGTAGCTTTAATTTGCAATTTTAATAAAAAAATTACAGATTTCCCCCCCAAATCATGAATCCATAACTAACTCTATTCTAAACTTCATAATCTTTGATCAGAATGCAATAACTTGCTCAGAAACACCTTTTCTCTCCAGCTGGCATCAGTCCACGCGTGCCATTAGTTAATATTAACTAGTAGTCAAAGGTCTGTTCAGGTGTGATGCTGTTGTTATAGATGTGATTCCAAACTAGTGATCGACCGATATTGATTTTTTATAATGTGTGTGTGTGTGTCCACTGCTCCAGGTGTGTGTGTGTGTGTGTGTCCACTGCTCCAGGTGTGTGTGTGTGTGTGTGTCCACTGCTCCAGGTGTGTGTGTGTGTGTGTGTGTGTCCACTGCTCCAGGTGTGTGTGTGAGTGTGTCCACTGCTCCAGGTGTGTGTGTGTGTGTGTGTGTGTCCACTGCTCCAGGTGTGTGTGTGTGTGTGTGTGTGTGTGTCCACTGCTCCAGGTGTGTGTGTCCACTGCTCCAGGTGTGTGCGTGTGTGTCCACTGCTCCAGGTGTGTGTGTGTGTGTGTGTGCCCACTGCTCCAGGTGTGTGTGTGTCCACTGCTCCAGGTGTGTGTGTGTGTGTGTCCACTGCTCCAGGTGTGTGTGTGCCCACTGCTCCAGGTGTGTGTGTGTGTGTGTGTGTGTGTGTGTGCCCACTAGGGGTCGACCGATATGTGTTTTTCAGGGCCGATGCCGATACCGATTATTACAGATCAAGTAGACCGATAACCGATATTTTGAACCGATATACCGTGTCTGGTGTAAAAATGAAAATTAATGCCCAAATTAATAATAACAAGAGCTCTGACAAAAAACGTTCTTTAAATGCTTTTAAACATGTCTTTAATTCTGAAAACTGTTAATAACAACAACATTTCCGTTGGTTTTAATTTACAGTACAGTGCAAATGAAGGCATAAAACATTAATTTAATTTATCTTTTAATCAAATGAGAGTTAGACTTTATTTTTGGCAAACAAATGAGTTTACTATTAAAATTAAAACATGGAAGAAATAGCGTATTGTGTTATTATTCTCAACAAAAGTTGTAATAATTGTTGTAGTTGTATTACGTATACAGTAATATATTCGGCTAAACCGAACTTATATTTTGACAGGTTGCCATGAGAACCTTTTAGGTTTCTGTAGCCTATGTATATATGATATGACGATCGTTTTACTCAAATGAAACGGTCAAATGCTCATCAAGTGACTCTCCGAGCAGTTCTGGGGATGTTGTTCGTGTATTTATGTCCTCATTTATGCTGAAAATACCGCGAGCTTCACACGCTCTTCATGTATGTGTGCAGTAAATGAAACCGCACGTCTGTGTCATTCATTAACAGAGATGCAGAACATGCAGGATTCATATTTAAATAGTGTTTTTGCAGCTTAATATTTATAGATACTAGTCCATAGCGCGAGTCGATTTAAGTGTACTGACCTACTTTTGATTAATTCATCCAAACTTCGACACATTCCGCGTTATACGGTAAATTCCATTATATGACTGCATTCCGCGATTCCGCCCGCATTTTCCGCATCGCGGACATCATAGTGGATTGTGATTTATTGCAACTTCAGAAACGTCTGCTGCTGCTTTACCTTTGAGAGACAACTGATGCGTGATCACTGACGCAGCTCCAGTCAGCAAGTGCTTTCGGTGCGAGACTGCCTTCAGTTTTCCGCGTTGATTGGTCGGACTCGTGACTCTCTACATATCAGATGAGCGGTGGGCGGAGATTGCTCTCGTGACTCTCTACATATCAGATGAGCGGTGGGCGGAGATTGCTCTCAGAGATTGAGAGATCGCCTCACTCTCACAGAGTGTTGAGCTCAGACAGGCTGCATCGAGCCAAATAGTGCATTCAAAAATTAAATAATTTCACGTGTATTATTTAGTCACCAATAAATAATGTCACCTGTAAATAGTATGTTTGTTTGCATTATAAAAAAAAAAAAAAAAAAAAAATTATCCGCAAATCTGTTTTGAAAATGGCCGATATCGCTAATCGGTAAAATGCTTAATATCGGTGCCGATAATCGGTCGACCCCTAGTGCCCACTGCTCCAGGTGTGTGTGTGTCCACTGCTCCAGGTGTGTGTGTGTGTGTGTGTCCACTGCTCCAGGTGTGTGTGTGTCCACTGCTCCAAGTGTGTGTGTGTGTGTGTGTGTGTGTCCACTGCTCCAGGTGTGTGTGTGTGTGTGTGTGTCCACACTGCTCCAGGTGTGTGTGTGTGTGTCCACTGCTCCAGGTGTGTGTGTGTGTCCACTGCTCCAGGTGTGTGTGTGTGTGTGTGTGTGTGTGTGTGTGTCCACTGCTCCAGGTGTGTGTGTGTGTGTGTGTGTGTGTGTGTGTGTGTGTGTGTGTCCACTGCTCCAGGTGTGTGTGTGTGTGTCCACTGCTCCAGGTGTGTGTGTGTGTGTGTGTGTGTGTGTGTCCACTGCTCCAGGTGTGTGTGTGTGTGTGTGTGTGTCCACTGCTCCAGGTGTGTGTGTGTGTGTGTGAGTGTGTGCTTGGATGGGTCAAATACAGAGAACACATTTCACTGCTGCTTATACTCTGTATAATTGTGTATGTGACAAAAAAAATAAAAAAAGTTTTTTCCTAAACCGATATCCGATAATGGAAAAATGCTTACATATCGGTAAACCGATATATCGGTCGATCTCTATTCCAAACTCCTGCCAGTAGTCGTTTAATGATGTACTAAAGCCTGTAGTACAGGACAGATGGTGTTTGCGTGGCCTTCGGATAAATAAAGAAACGTTGCGTCTGTGTTTAGCAGCGTCTCTTCGTCTTCAGTAATGTTTAACTCGGCTCAGAGGACCGCCGATGACTCAGGCGCACGGACTCGTCTTCCAGGAACACTGCTGAGAAATGTAGTGCTTTTGGAGTATTTGGGCGTAACGAGTGTAATGAACGAGGCGAGGCGGTTCTCTGTGTTTGTGCTTCGCTCGCACTGTTTTTATGTAAACCTCTACACATGCTTTCTGTTGACATGATCAGGTGACCACAAAACCAGTCCATTTCTCGAATATAATAATCTTGGCATTGATGTATGGTTTGTTATGATCGGACAATATTTGTAAATCTGTGAGGGTGCCCAAACATCTGAATATTGAGAAAATCAGCTTTAACGTTGTTTAAATTACATTCTTAGCAATGCATATTACTAATCAAAAATTAAGTTTGGATATATTTATGGTAGGGTTAGATCTTAATATCTAATGTTTTTGGCATAAAATAAAAATGTATAATTTTGACCCATACAGTGTTGTTGGCTATTGCTATAAATAAACCCGTGCTGCTTATGACTGGCTCCAGGGTCATATATATATGTGTGTTAAAGGTGTATTTCTGCATGTTTCCACCTGTACATGAAGGCAAACAGACGAACGTCCTTCAGAAATTAACTGAGCATATCCCATAATAACTCTGTTACTGCATGCTTTATGGACCAGCAAAGCCATAACGGCGAGACTAGGCTACTAGGATGTGCAAAAGAGCAATTAGTTGAACAATAACACATTTTATTAATCATTATATAATATAAAACAAATAATGCAGAGATTAAGGTGTTCGGTTTATTTTTGTCACAAATATTATTGACATAATTTTACTGGTAATATCATGCAAAACACAATGTTATGAATTCCTTTCAGAGTGTTTTTGTAACAAATCCAATTAAAGATAATTCATTTTCTGTTGTTGTATTATATTAATATTATACTTTAATAATTGTGATAAACATAATTGATTTTTAATACACTGTAAAAAAAAATTATAATCAAAGATTATTAGACGATGTTTTACAAAATCTCACTCACATTTAATTAAATGTTTCTTTGTAATTATTTGTAAATATTACCTGCAATTTATGAGTGTAAATTAAAGTAAATACACTATTTTTTTGTGTATTATTCTTATTTTTAGAATCTTTATGATATTATATTGCATTATATATCATTCATATTTACGCATTGATCAAATGTGTACTTATTAACTATTTTTAGGAAACATTTCATATTTTAGGAAATAAAACATATTATTGTAATACATTTTCATATTCTAAAAATGTTCTAATATTAAATATTTTAAGATATTACCAAATTTAAAATACTATTTCAATCTTTCTACTGCAACAAAATTAATGTTTAATTCAGTGTGTTAATAGTTGTTTGTAATATTTATGAAATTTACTAGCGAAGTAAATTATATTAAATATATGTATACTTTTTTATGTAATATCATTTTTTTTATATAATAAAAAAATATATGATATTATTCATATTTACACATTGATCGGTAGTTAGTCCTCTAACTGCAGCGCTATCATCTTCACTGTATAATTTGCTGCTGTCTCACCACTGCAACTGCACTTTCTCATTTAGTTTGTTGCATAATGATGATTGTAAACGTGTGTAATGACTGTCTGTCTCTATCCTGCTCAGTCATTTAGTAAAGTTGACCTATGGGGGGGGGGGGATATAACACCCGCTGTCAGCAGTCGTGGCCTAGTGGATAGAGCGCCGGACTTGTGACCTGAGGTTGTGGGTTCGAATCTCGGCTCCGGCAGGAATTGTGCACGACTGATGTGAGACCCTTGAGCAAGGCACCGAACCCCCCCGACTGCTCCCCGCTGCCCACTGCTCCAGGTGTGTGTGTGTGTGTGCGTGTGTGTGTGTGTGTTCACTACTGTGTGTGTGTGTTCACTACTGTGTGTGTGTGCACGGTGTGTGTGTGTGTGTGTGTGTGTGTGTGTGTGCACGGTGTGTGTGTGTGTGTATGTGTTCACTACTGTGTGTGTGTGTGTGTGTGTGTGTGTGTGTTTCACTACTGTGTGTGTGTGTGTGTGTGTGTGTGTGTGTGTGTGAACATTGTGTGTGTGTGTGTGTGTGTGTGTGTGTGCACGGTGTGTGTGTGTGTGTGTGTATGTGTTCACTACTGTGTATGTGTGTGTGTGTTCACTACTCTGTGTGTGCACGGTGTGTGTGTGTATGTGTTCACTACTGTGTGTGTGTGTGTATGTGTTCACTACTGTGTGTGTGTGTGTGTGTGTGTGTGTTCACTACTGTGTGTGTGTGCACGGTGTGTGTGTGTGCACGGTGTGTGTGTGTGTGTGTGTTTATGTGTTCACTACTGTGTATGTGTGTGTGTGTTCACTACTCTGTGTGTGCACGGTGTGTGTGTGTGTGTTCAATACGGTGTGTGTGCACTTGGATGTTTTAAATGCAGAGAACACATTTCACTGCTGGTTATACTCTGTATAATTGTGTATGTGACAAATAAAGCTCATCTGAGCTTAATAATAATTCTTTTTTTTTCAGTGTAGTCGCTTGAGAATCATGTATTTTTAATATACAGAATGACTCTAATGGTTTGATTCCTCAGAAAGTAAACGCACTGAAAGCATGTCAACCTTGCATGCATCAGAAATGCATAAATGTAAAGTGTAAACCAGAGACATGAATACAGACACACAACAATGGAGTAAAACAGTATAAACCTATACACAACTAGATTTGACTATACATATGCTATATATAAAAGTGGTTACCTATACATAAAGTAAAAAATACAACTGTACTGTGCAAATGCCTCGCAGAAACAGAAACGTTCAAGCAGCTGGCTGGGGAACAGTGTAAGGTGATTTGTAGTGAACACATATATTACTGAGTCTTTTCTGGGAGTATGTACACACTGTAGTGTGTGAACGAACTATCATCATCATCATCATCATGGGGGTGTTTTGGTTTCAGCTGCAGGAAATGCCATTTAAACTACACCCACTTCCTGTTTTGATGCACGGCTTGTTGACAGTAATCGGGTGAAGCATGTGATCTCTCTATAGAGTCAGTGGAGGGAGTTCATATTGAGCACAGTTTGAGACACGTGTGAGATTACTGGGGTCTTTGTGATCTCATCTCTGTCTAATAGAATGAGACGTTCCTGAGATCTCGTGTGATTTCTGTGTCCTAAGGGCAGATGTGATGACGCACTACAGAAGAAGGATATTTTAGTCTCTCTGAAACACATTCAACTTCACACTCATTTACACTGAGCCCTAAAACGGGAAGCAGTTCCTGCAGCGAGTCTGTCGTGTCAACAAGCATGCGTTTCAACACACACACACACACACACACACACACACACACACACACACACACACTCACACAGAGACACACACACACACACACACACACACACACACACACACACACACACACACACACACACACACACACACACAGACACACACACACACACACACACAGACACACACACACACACACACACACACACAGAGACACACACACACACACACACACGCGCGCGCGCGCGTCAGAGCGATTGTGTTTACAGATGTTTCATGTTTCACGCCTCCGCAGTGTCTGGTGGGAAAACTTCTTGGGACCAGATTTAGTTGTCGATCAAAGAATCACTCGCTTATTGAACTTTTAATCAACTGTTGTTAAATTGTATCAAGTTTTCATGCTTTTAAATGATTAGACATACTTTTGAAGTGATTAAAACAACAACAACAACACCAACAACACCAATGGATAAATCCAGAGCAAAAGATAAAAAAAATTATAATCCAGAAACATAAGAACATCATAATCCAGATTTAAAAAAATATATATTTTAATCCCTTAAAATGTACAACAGCAACAACAACAATGGTGAAATCCAGGGAAAAAGTAAACAATAAAAAAATTAATTAAAATCCAGAAATATAAGACCAACAGAATCCAGAAAATTGATTTTGATCCAGAAAATGTACAACAACAACAATGGAGAAATCCAGGGAAAAAGTCAACAATAAATTATTTGTATTAAAATCCTGAAATATAAGAACAACATAATCCAGAAAAATTTGATTTTGATCCAGATTTTTTTTTAACAACAACAACGTAAATAGAATCCAGAAAAATAGTTTAAAACATCCTGAAAAATAAAAACAGAAAAAAGGGGAATTTATGCATTTGGGAATAATTAAAGTGTTTCATAAGGACCTACTCTAGGCAAATGAGTCGTAATTGAGATTGTTGTCGGTTCTATTTACTTTGCACATATTCAATGCACTGCTGAAGTATAATATCCGCAGACAATAATATCCCACACACATGCAGAGAAACATCCCTGATATCTGCACACAAGATGCTGTCTGTCTCTCTATCTCTCGTCCTCATGTCAAGAGAGGAAACAGACGCCAGGATCGGAGCGCCGCGCTTCCTGTTAGCTGCTTTCTTGCGGTCTGACGGCTTGCTGCGCTGGGATTAGATGTGTTTTGAATGCCATGTGTGTGTGTGTGTGTGTGTGTGTGTGTGTGTGTGTGTGTGTGTGTGGGCGTGCATGCATGTGTATGTGTGTGTGTGTGTGTGTCAGTCGTAATGAAAACTAGGTGCTAGGTTAATCTGTGTGGTTGCTTGGGTGTTATGGTTATAAAATGTTCTGGGTGTTTTCTTCATTTGTTCCCCCCCCAAATTCAGTTGCAATTTTTTAAACATAATTAAAACTTACAAAAAAATATTCTGGATTCTGTGACATTTTCCACCTTCCTATTCCACATTCCTATTTTCTCCTTCCTACACACACTTCTCCTTGTTTTGGTTTTGAACAATCCCTTTTTCATTTTTCCTGGATTCTATTTTTATTCCCAGTTTCATTTTTTCTGGATTGTATTTTTAATTCTCATGTTCATTTTTCTGGATTCTATTTTTAATTCTCATGTTCATTTTCTGGATTCTATTTTTATTCCCATTTTCATTTTTCTGGATTCTATTTTTATTCTCATGTTCATTTTTCTGGATTCTATTTTTATTCTCATGTTCGTTTTTTATGGACACCGTTTTAATAATTAAATTACATTTTAGTAATCAAAAAGTTGAATGAACTGAAATGGAATTGAAACACATTTCTAACGATGGATTATGTAAATTAAAATGTAATTAATTCATGATTTAATAAAGTCTTTTAAAATGTAATCAAATGAAAACTCAACAACTGCTCAGAGACATGCAGAACATGAGTCTTTTGTGCTTTAATATTCATATTTGATTAAGTGTTTACATCTCTACTTTTGATTTATTCAAAATTAGCATAATTCCGTGACATCCTGTAAACTCCATTTTTAAGGCCATAGATCATAAGGCCCTGAGCACTAGTACTAGTGATGGTTGAGCACACACATGCACAGCTCCAGTAATCCCACAATGCCGTGGTCTCCAGAGTGACCTGC
>CM049871.1:41759531-41762031 GCA_027474115.1 Schizopygopsis malacanthus
CACAGTCACAGAGACGCTCAACCAATCGTGTGAGTTTGGGGGCGGGGCTTTCTGACCATCTGACCAATGACTGGCGAGAGTTTGAAGACATGTTTGGAAACATTATTGTCATTATTGTTGCCGTTGTGTTTGGTTGAACAGTAATCACACATGAAGCTTCAGTATTTGTTTTGCAGTGATGCTTCGAAGAGGTTTTTGTCATTCACCAACACAATTATTTACCTGGATTGTTTTCTTATTTTAAACTTTAAAACTACTTAAAATCTCTGGAGTGTCAGTTTAATGTTCTGAGTTACTTAGACGCTTCGGATTCAACCAATCATGTGAGTTTGGGGGCGGGGCTTTCTGACCGTCTGACCAATGACTGACGAGTATTTGGAAACAGTCATTATTGTTGTAGTTGTGTTTGATTGAACAGAAATCACACCCTGCAGCGTGGGTATGTTTAGCGGTGATGGTTTAAAGAGGCTTGACAGTCTAATAGTTCCTCTGTCAGAGGTTGTTTCTTCTGGTTCTTCTGCTTTAAAGCACAGCAGCTGTAACCAGACCTTCAGCAGTACACTTCAACACGCCTGTTATTTGTTATTACTGTCCACAGCGGAAACGCACGCGCACGCACACACACACACACACACACACACACACACACACACACAGACACTGGTTACACCGCACTACCACAACACTGCTGCAGCATGTACACTACACAGATCGAGATGCCTGCTAATGGACAATGATGGTTGTTTGTGTGATCAGCACTTGCAGTTTTATCCAGAGTGACTGATATTGCATTAGTGCATGCATAGTATGTGTGTGTGTGTGTGTGTGTGTGTGTGTGTGGTTCAGGTATACCCTACGTTATGGGGACAAAATGTCCCCACAACGATGGCAATATCCAAAATCCTTGTCCGTGTGGGGACATTTTTTGGTCCCCATGAGGAAACCAGCTTATAAATCAGACTAAGTGATGTTTTTTGAAAATGTAAAATTGCAGAATGTCTCCTGTGATGGTTAGGTTTAGGGATAGGGGCAGTGTAAGGGGATAGAATATACAGTTTGTACAATATAAAAACCATTACGTCTATGGAAAGTCCCCATAAAACATGGAAACCCAACATGTGTGTGCGTGTGTGTGTGTGTGTGTGTGTGTGTGTGTGTGAGTGCGTGCGTGCGTGCGTGCGTGCGTGCGTGCGTGCGCGTGCGTGCGTGCGTGTGCGTGCGTGCGTGTGTGTGTGTGTGTGCTCATAAAGGTTTCATATGCTTTCACAGCATCAGCGGGTCCATGTCTGGACAGTTTCCCACACTGGAGCACTCTGGGTAATGAGCTTAGTGTCACAGTGAGCAGCATCTCATTCACAGGATATTTATGCAGCTTCCATTTTAAGACCCAGCGAGGATGACGTCTCCACACACACACACACACACACACACACACATTCATGAGCTTCGCTGCACTGTTGTGATTCTGGTGTATGAGACTTTGACACGAGAAGGTTTTTACTCTTAGTTAAAAACATGAAATGCAGAATGTATTACACATCTAACTATGCTTAGTTTAAAATATGAGCATGCATTGGTGTTGTAGCAAAAAATAAAACTTCGACCAACTGAGAAATGTAGTCGCAGAAGAGCGGCCAGTGGGAAGAAAGAGTCTAGAGCCCTGCACTATTAGAGAAAGCTCAGCGCTGCTGTCTTGGCAAACAGACTTTGCAATAATTGTGGCCAGCATGAACTAGAGAAAGCATGTATTTCACAATGAGACCCCCCCCCCCCACACACACACTTTCAATTCTTTTACTTCAATGATAGGTTGGAATTTTGTGCATGTTTTGAATGAAAGATCAAAAGGATAAACAATGCAGATTTATTTTCACAGCCACCTTTGCTCATATTTACCAAGAGTGCCAATATTAGTGGAGGGCACTGTATTTATATACATACACACACACATACAGTATATTTACAATATTATATTTTCTCTATCACACATACAATTCTTTAGATGTGCTATTCTAAATATTTTAGAATTACACATCTAAAAATAATAATAAATATAAAATATGATATAGTATTATATTCTACTATATATATATATATGTGACCCTCTGTCAAATCCAGGCTAAAGTCTCAAAATCTAATTATGAGAAAACAAGCATCAAAGTTTGATTTCTTCCATTAATTTCACTATAATTTCAATCTTTGACATGACCTCACTCAGTCAATATTAAAGATATAAAGTTTACATTTTCACCTTTTACCATATGAAATATGATTTTTTTTTGAAGAAAATTACTTTAGCTGGGTTTTCACAGAGAGGGTCATTTTATATATATAATTTTTATTTATTTACTATTATTGTGATCGGATACCAATATTTATCACAATTTCTAGCAATGTATCCTTATTTTGTGTGTATTTTTTGGTCACTATTTTTGATATTGATAGTCAAACAAGGACAGTATGTGATGTTGAGATATGACGTTGATATATGAGCATCACG
>CM049871.1:41767031-41783745 GCA_027474115.1 Schizopygopsis malacanthus
AATAGTTTCAAGAAGGGGTGGGCGATATGACAAAAATATAATATCATGATTATTTTCGAAATATCATGATTTTATCACAATTCTATGTTGGTTTTAATATTTTGTCTGAGCGGTGCAGCCAAACCACTTTCCCTATTATAAAGATAAATCCTTTCAAGGTAACACAATGTTAATGTTACGAGCAAAATAATATTTTGAAGTAAGAATATTTTGCTCATCCCGTTGGCAGATTATTTTCCTCGTTCTAAGTAAAAACTCACTTTATTTTGACTTGTTTTTTCTGAAATCAAGACAATAATTTTACTCATCTAGAAAATCCTTCTTGATTTAATAATTGTTATATATTCCGGCTGGAAACAAGACAAATCGAAGTAAGAAAGCATCCGTGTTGATTTGGGGTGTGTTTGTGTCGCAGCCCGTCTCGGCGTCCGCGGCTCATATCTTGGGCGAGGTGTGTCGTGAGAAGCAGGAGGCGGCCGTCCCGTTGGTGCGACTCTTCTTGCACTACGGTAAAATCGGGCCTTTCCTCAGCGCCATCGCCCACGCCGAGATCAGCCGCACGCAGTGAGTACACACACACACACACACACCTCATCTGCGCTGAAACACACACACCTCGCCCTCCTCACCTTCCTCTGGCTCCTGCAGGGATCCCAACACCATCTTCAGGGGAAACTCGCTGACCTCCAAATGCATCGATGAGGCCATGAAGCTGGCGGGGATGCATTACCTGCGCGTCACGCTCAAACCCATCCTCGATGAAGTGAGTCTGTCTCTCACGAGCGCTGCCTTCACCGTACGGCTGAGCGCTATATCGTGTTTATACGGTATATCGATGTATTTTTATTAGAGGTTTACCGATACTGATAACTAGGTTGGGCCACACTTGCCAATACCGATTAATTAACCGATAATGTTTAAAATAGATACTGAAAGAAAAAAAACTAGTGCTTTACTGTTTAAAAAAAAAGTTATTCACACACACACACACACACACACACACACACACACACACACACACATACACACCACACACACACACACACACACACACTCACTCACTCACTCACTCACACACACACTCACTCACTCACTCACTCACTCACTCACTCACTCACTCACACACTCACTCACTCACTCACACACACACACACACTTACACTCACTCACTCACACACACACACACACACTCACACACACTCACTCACTCACACAGACACACTCACTCATTCACTCACTCACACACACACACACTCACTCACTCACAAACACACACACACACACACACACATACACACAAACACACTCTCACCCACACACACACAAACACACACACAATTTAACAATTTATTTAACCCTTTAAGAATCCAGCGTACCGCCGGCGGGACGCCTAGTGGTGAGAGGGTGAAGTTGTCAGACACACAAAAAAAAAGTAAAAAAAAAAAAAAAAGTTGATCATGTCATATATCCACGGAAAGCTGAGATTCTTGTGATTTCAACTATGTAAACCATTTTAAGATACAATGAACTCAGCATGTACAATCAGTGTCTTTATCAGACCACTTTTTGTTGACATAATGCAGACATGCATGATAGTACAGACATACATAGGAATAACACAGTAGGGATGCAATATTACACCAATATAAGGAAGAAACCACAAATTAACTAATGTACCATGTACAGAAATAGAAATATAGGAAAAAAAATTATTTAGATTATAAATTATAAATATATATGTAATTTAAAAAATGTACACATTTTGGATTCTATAAATAAATGTCACTATAATGTGTTTATGCTTCAGTTACTATGTGTCAGCAATTATTGACAGTGAATCTGGATGATAAATTGAATAGCTCTAAGCGTAACCTTTCATTAGAGCCCAAAATGATGACTGTACATTAAAGCATTCAAGAATTACAGCATTGTATGTGTCGTTGTTACAAAGTGTCACTTGGAGTCTCCCAAGTGTACTTTTTTCGGAAGCGTCTAGACATAAAATTAGATAAACATGTGTAAAACACACATTTTCTAATATATTGTTTATCAAATGGTAAATTTGGCTTGGTAAGGCTTCATTCTGTGATCCCAATGTATTTTCCAGTTCATACCTCCCAGCTATAGTTATCTGCAGGCTTCTATTTACAAAAAAAATGCAGGCAGAATTCTTTTTTTCTATTTTTGTGTGTATTCAAAGTGCTATTACTCAATATCAGTAAGACTTACAGTGATTCTGACTGTTGAGAAACAAACCTCAGAGTGTCACCTTTCAAAGGAGACCAGCATCATGCATATCATCCAAATGGCTCAAGAACAGCATGCAATTTACTTTGGGTATGCCTTTTTTAGCCGTTTTAGGCAAATTTTACAGGAATCTTAAAGGGTTAAGTCCACTTAATATAAATACTCTACAGGGACACAAATATTACAGATGCAGTTAAATACACTTACAAAAAATCATGGACCAGTGGCATACAATTGATCTTCACAATATTAAGCATATTACTCAGTTGTTATGGGTATAAATAACAACATCTCCTCCATATATGACAACCATAAAACTTAGCAAACACCGAAATATATACCGTGTATCACAAATCAGCCTAAACACACTGAGGTATGATATTCTGTCCATATGACGAGCCCTACGTCACGTGTTGTTTTGCTGTAGATCTGCACGGACCACAAGCCCTGTGAGATCGACCCGGTCAAGCTGAAGGAGTCCGAGAGCCTGGACCACAACAGGGTGAGGCTGCAGTACTTCACCAGTTCCTGAACTGCTCGGAGGAAATAACACAGATATTGGACCATATGAATTCCAATACAATACTATGTTTTTCTTGGCACTTCGATTGCAACATTACCAAGAAAAGATTGCATTATACTTTATTAAAACATAGCAAATATAATGAAATATTTATAAACACTGTAAAGGAAACTGTCCTCTGTCTGGACTGTTATGATGTCACTTCCTGAGCGTTATTTTAGTGTTTTTTATGTAGTATTAGCTTTTAGTTTTATAGTTTTTGTTTTCTTTTCTTTTTACATTTATATTTTTTTAGTAAATTTATAATGTGCTTTCGTCATTTTTATTCGTTTTTTTTATATTTCTATGTAGCTTTAATACATTTTTCTTTCAGTTTTAGTAATTTTGTTAAGTGCTTTTATCATTTTTATTAGATTTTTTCATTTTATAAAATATTTATATATAGCTTTAATTCATTTTTCTTTCAGTTTTAGTAATTTTGTTAAGTGCTTTTATAATTTGTATTAGATTTTGGCATTTTATTAAATATTTATATATATCTTAAATTAGTGTGTGTGTGTGTGTCTCTGTGTGTGTTGTGTGTGTGTGTTCTCTCTGTGTGTGTGTGTGTGTGTGTGTGTGTGTCTCTCTGTGTGTGTGTGTGTGTGTGTGTGTCTCTCTGTGTGTGTGTGTGTGTGTGTGTGTGTGTCTGTGTGTGTGTGTGTGTGTGTGTGTCTGTCTCTGTATGTGTGTGTGTGTCTCTGTGTGTGTGTCTGTCTCTGTATGTGTGTGTGTGTGTGTGTCTCTGTGTGTGTGTGTGTGTGTGTGTGTGTGTGTGTCTCTCTCTGTGTGTGTGTCTGTCTCTGTGTGTGTGTGTGTGTGTGTGTGTGTGTGTGTGTGTGTGTGTGTGTGTGTGTGTGACTGTGACTGTCTCTGTATGTGTGTGTGTGTGTCTGTCTCTGTGTGTGTGTGTGTGTGTGTGTGTCTCCTCAGGAAAACTTGCATCAGTACGTGGACCGGATCTTCACCGTCATCACTAGCTCGGGTGTGAGCTGTCCGACGGTCATGTGTGACATCTTCTTCTCGCTGCGAGAGTCTGCGGCGTCACGCTTTCAGGGTAAACGCTCACGCAGACAATTAAAACAACAGAAAGAGTTGCTCTAAAAACTCCTTCAGTGACACAAACGTGAGGGAAAGAGTCCCAGCTCTCGTTTGCGTTCACACAGAAGCGGATTCAGAGCTCGTTAGGCTCATTTGAGTTGTTTTACAGTCTACTTATTAAAAACTTGACTAATAATGACATTTTTCTCATCATTGTTTTTCCCTTGACGCAGTCATCTATGGCTTCTTTAAATTAACTTGAAATTGATTTAGTTCCAAATAGATGCTGAAAAACACCTGAAATCTTTAATTAGTATTATTTTTGTACTACTATAATATTTATATTTTGAATTAACTTTTTGATTAGTTAACTATTTTTATATTTTCATTCGTTGTTTTAATTTTAGTTTACATTTTTCTTTCATTTTTAGTAACTTTTATCATTTAAAAGAATATATATTTCTATATAGCTTTAATAATTTTTATTTCAGTTATAGTGTTAGTAATTTTAGTACTTCAACTCATTGTATTTCAGTTTGTTGCCAAGGCAACATTTAGTTTCTTTTCAACTAATTAATTTGTCTTTAAGTTTTCATAATTTTAGTACTTCGACTAATTCTATTTCAGTTTGTTTAAAAAAAAAATCTAATTTCAATTTTTGTTTAAGTTTTCATCTAATATTTACTGTTTTTCAGCTTGATTTCAATTACTAAAAAAATATTGTTAATATTTTTTATATTTTCTACTTTGGAAGTCGCTTTGGATAAAAGTATAAATGTAATAGTTTTAGTTAACAATAATAATTCTGTAAAGATCAAACCGTTATTTTTGAATTAGCTCTTATTTTTATATTTTCAGTTATTTAATGTTTTTGTTATTTGTATATTTGAATGTGTATTTTTATTTAAATATGTCTATATAGCTTTAATAATTTTTTCTTTTGTTTAGTTTTAATAATTTTAGTACTTCGAGTTATGACTTAGTTTGTAGCCAAGGCAGCATTTTTTCAATTTATAATTTACATTTTTATAATATTTATTTATTAGCTTGATTTCAATTACCCGAAATGATTTGAATTATTTTTAGTTTTATAGTTGAATCTTTCATTAGTAGTTTTATGGTCTCTCAAGCAGCTGGAAGGCAGTCACATGCATTAAATGTAGATTTCACTGAATGAGCAGCAATAAGTGTCCTGTAATCAGGCGTTTGTTTCTCTTATTCTTCTTCTTGTGTTCTGCACAGCTTCCTGTTTACTTTAGCTGCTGCGTTGAATTGTTAGTGTTATACTGCCACCTTCAGATCGCAGATGAACTCTGCAGGGAACCGGATTGGCTTTGTTTTATTTTAGTCCAGAGGCTTCAGTAAAGATATATGTGATGATGATGATGATGGCGAAAGTGATGATGATGATGAAGATGATGATGATGGCGAAAGTGATGATGATGATGATGGTGATAATGATGATGAAAAAGATGATGGTGATAATGATAATGGTGATGATGATGATGGCTATGGTGATGAAGATGATGGTGGTGATGATAATGAAGATGATGGTGGTGTTGATGATGATAATGATGGTGGTGATGATGATGATGGTGATGATGAAGATGATGGTGGTGATGATGATGATGATGATGGAGGCGATGATGATGGTGATGATGGTGGTGGTGGTGATGATGATGGTGGCGATGATGAGGATGATGGTGGCGATGATTATGGTGATAATGATGAAGATGATGGTGGCGATGATAATGAAGATGATGGTGGTGTTGATGATGATGATGGTGGTGATGATGATGAAGATGATGATAATGATGGTGGCGATGATGATGGTGGTGGTGGTGGTGATGATGATGATGGTGGCGATGATGATAATGGCCATGGTGATGATTATGGTGATAATGATGAAGATGATGGTGGCGATGATAATGAAGATGATGGTGGTGTTGATGATGATGATGGTGGTGATGATGATGAAGATGATGATAATGATGGTGGCGATGATGATGGTGATGATGATGGTGGTGGTGGTGGTGGTGATGATGATGATGGTGATAATGATGGTGGTGGAGATGATGATGATTATGGTGATGATGATTATGGTGGTGGTGATGATGATGATGATGATGATGATGATGGTGGTGATGATGATGATGGTGGTGATGATGATGATGATGATGATGGTGATTATGATGATGGTGATGGTGATGGTATTTGTGATGATGGTGGTAATGGTAATGATGATGGTGGTGGAGATGATGATGGTGAAGATGATGATGATGATGGTGATGTTGATGGTGGTGATGATGATGATGGTGGTGGTGATGGTGATGATGGTGGTGATGATGATGATGATGGTGGTGATTATGATGGTGATGTTGATGGTGGTGATAAAGATGATGGTGGTGGTGATGGTGATGATGATGGTGGTGATGATGATGATGGTGATGATGATGATGGTGGTGATGATAATGGTGGTGATGGTGGTGATTATGATGGTGAAGATGGTGATGTTGATGGTGGTGATGATGATGATGGTGGTGGTGATGGTGGTGATGATGATGATGATGGTGATGATGGTGGTGGTGGTGATGATGATGGTGGTGGTGGTGGTGGTGGTGATGGTGATGATGATGGTGATGGTGGTGATGATGGGGGTGGTGGGGTGATGGGGGGGGGATGATGGGGGGGGGGTGGGGGGGGGGGGGATGGGGGGGGTGGTGGTGGGATAGGGGATGTGGTGATGATGATGATGGTGGTGGTGGATGATGAGGGTGGTGTGTGATGATGGTGGATGGTGAGATGATGGTTGTGAATTGCTGAAGATGTGAAGGATGAAGATGATGCTAGGAGGTGAAGTATATGGCAGTGATGGTGTATGATAATGTGGCAGCATGATGCAGGTGATGGCGAGAATGGCGTGATGATGGTGAGATGCAGTGCATTGATGGAGGTGAGGGATGATGATGATGGCAGTATGATGGTGGCGCATGATGAA
Organism: Schizopygopsis malacanthus; assembly: GCA_027474115.1. NCBI lineage: Eukaryota > Metazoa > Chordata > Actinopteri > Cypriniformes > Cyprinidae > Schizopygopsis > Schizopygopsis malacanthus. Next base: position 41,773,880 of record CM049871.1, read on the forward strand.
GCAGGGATAAAGATGATGAAGGTGAATGATGAGATAGGTTGATGAGATGCAGGATGAAGATGGACAGATGAGGGTGATGATGGGTGGAGATGATGATGTGAGTGAAGGATGATGATGATGATGGTGATGAAGATTAGTGATGAGGAGGTGGTAAGAATGATGATGGAGATGATGAGGTGCAGGAAGGAGTGATGCGATGAGATGAATGGTAGTATGATGCTGGTATGATATGATGGTGGTATATTGATGATGATGGAATGATGAAGCCATGTGTGGTAATGAATGAATGTTGGATGATGATGATGATGGTGGAGATGATTGTGATGATGAAGGTGATGATCAACTTGGCGATGATTCATGAAAAGATGGTGATGATGATGATGGTGGTAATGATGATGATGGTAATGATGATGGTGATGATGGTGGTGGAGATGGTGAAGATGATGATGGTGATGATAGTGGTGGAGATGATGATGTGAAGATGATGATGGTGATGATGGTGGTGGAGATGATGATGATGGTGAAGATGATGATGGTATTTATGATGATGGTGGTAATGATGATGATGATGGTAATGATGATGGTGGTGGAGATGATGATGGTGAAGATGATGATGGTGGTTATGATGATGATGATGGTGGTAATGATGATGATGGTGGTAATGATGATGATGATGATGGTAATGATGATGGTGATGATGGTGGTGGAGATGATGATGATGGTGAAGATGATGATGGTGGTGATGCTGATGATGTATGTGTTTTTCCAGTTGACCCTGATGTGCGCTACACGGCTGTTAGCAGCTTCATCTTCCTCCGTTTCTTTGCTCCTGCCATCCTCTCTCTCCGAACCTCTTCCAGCTGCTTCCGCATCACCCGTGTGTACCACCTCCTCTCTGTTATCCATCTAATAATTACTCAGCTGTGTTATGTTGATCGATTTTGTCTCTGTAAAGGATCCGAGCACATCTCGGACACTGACGCTCATTTCCAAAACCATCCAAACTCTGGGAAGCCTGGCCAAGTCCAAATCTGTGAGTGAACATTATCGATATCTACCGTTACAAATCCTGACCTTTTGTAAGATAATATAATATAATGCATATAAAAAAATTGGTAACACTTTACAATAAGGTGTCATTTGTTAACATTAGTTAATGTATTAACTAACAATGAACAATGTATTTATTACACTATTTATAACTCTTTGTTAACATTAGTTAATGAAAATACAGTTGTTCGTTGTTTATTCATCTTAGTGCATTAACTAATGTTAACACAACTTGTGATTTGAATAATGCATTAATAAATACTGAAATTAACATTAACTAAGATTAATAAATGCTGTAGAAGTATTGTTCATTCTTAGTTCATGTTTACTAATGTTGTTAACTAATTAACCTTATTGTAAAGTGTTACCAAATAATATAATATTCACATAGCATCATATTATAACATAGTAAATATAATTAATAAACACTATAAGATAAATTGTGCTTTGACTGGACTGTTATGATGTCACTTTCTGAAATATAATCCAGTATTATTTTAATATTATTTATATACTATTATAATATTTATTAATATTAGAATTATGTATTTTATTTTTATTTTACATGTTAGTAGTTTTATTATGTCCTTCTGTATTTTCTTTTGCTTTTTTAATATATATATTTATATAGCTTCAATAATTCCCCCCCGTTTTAGTCATCTTGTTATGTGCTATTTTTTTATTCGTTTTTAGATATTCATTTATAGCTTAAATTTTCCTTTCAGTTTTAGTAATTTTATTTTGTGCTTTTGACATGCGCAACATTTTTTATATACATTTCTATATAGCTTTAATTCATTTTTCTTTCAGATTTAGCTGTAGTATTTTTATGTGCTTTTGTCATTTATTATTTTGTGGTATTTTCTGTGTTTTTACAGTATACAACTTTAATTATTTTATTTTTATTTCAGTTTTAGTTTAACTTATTGTATTTCAGTTTGTTGCCAAGGCAACATTTCAGTTTTTTTTTTAAATATTTAATGCAATATTCATATTTAATTTTATTTAAAATCACCAAAAACAAACCATTATTTTTTTAAAGCGGGTAATGTCACAGCAAAATGAGGTTGAACAGAAAGACACATTTTTGCACACAAAAAATAAATATATGACCCTGGAGCACAAAACCAGTCATAAGTGTCAGTTTTTTCAAAATTCTGATTTATGCATCATCTGAAAGCTGAATAAATCATTTTTCCATTGATGTATGGTTTGGACAATATTTGGAAATCTGGAATCTGAGGGTGTGAAAACATCTGAATATTGAGAAAATCATCTTTAAAGTTGTTCTTAGCAATGCATATTACTAATCAATAATTACGTTTTGATATATTTATGGTACAAAATATCTTCATGGAACATGATCTTAATATCTACTGATTTTTGGCATATAATAAAAATGTATAATTTTGCGCCATACAATGTATTGTTGGCTATTGCTACAAATATAGCCGTGCTGCTTATGACTGCTTTTGTGCTCCAGGGTCACATATTTGTAGTTTTTGTGTCATTCATAACTCATCAGAATGTAGCGATGATGACATACGGACTGAAAAACTCGTCTCTGCACAATAATGAGCGCTCTCGTCTCTCTCTGACAGGCCAGTTTTAAAGAGTCCTACATGGCTGCGTTCTACGACTACTTCAACGAGCAGAAGTACGCAGATGCAGTGAAGAACGTGAGTGTCTATCATATATATATATATATATATATATATTTATATTTGGGGTGTAACGGGTCACACAATTCATGGTTCGATACGTTTTTGATTCAGAAACATTTGTGTCTTATGTATTTGTTTCCACCGTGTTTGCTGAGTTTCAGTGTTTTATAATTAAACTTTTTGTGTAACTGAAAAATAAAGCACCGTTTGTTTTATTTGTGAATTATGTTTATTTGTAATGTGTCTTTGTTATTATGTTTTAATTGCAAAGATAAAGATTTTTACTCACTTTGGCCTAAATATCTGCCGTTCTTTTTTATATGTTGTTAGGTTAGAAAGGCTTTGTTTTTAAAAATAAGGAAATTAATTTGTCTGTAATGCTCCGACAACTTGCAAAATCGTGGAATAAATTGAGATATTATATTTTTGCAATATCGCCCACCCCTAATATATATATATATATTTACATTACATTTAGTCATTTAGTCATTTAGCCAAAGCGGCTTACAAATGTGGAGAATAGAAGCAATCAAAACCGACAAAAGAGCAATAAAACGCAAGTGCTGTGATAAGTTTTATAATAAATAAAAGATAACAAATAGATAGAATAGAAAAAGAACTGAGAACATTAATGTTTCAGGGGTCTCTTATTTATATTTTTTTTTACAAAGATTAGAAACAGAAGTGAGAATGCTAGTGTTAGCGGTTCAAGCTTAGATGGCATGTGTTTATCTTGTATATATATGTGTATGTCTATATCAGAGATGCTGATGTGTGTCTGTGTGCAGTTCCTGGATCTGATCTCGTCCTCGGCCCGCTGGGATCAGAAGAGCATCGAGACGCCCATCATGCTGAAGGAAGGGTGAGAGACGCTCACTGTATTAGTGCCGACCATATATGTGTCCCTGGAGCACACAACCAGTCATAAGCAGCACATATATGTAGAAATAGCCAACAATACATTGTATGGGTCAAAATTATACATTTTTATTTTATGCCAAGAATCATTAGATATTAAGATCATGTTCCATGAAGATATTTTGTATCATAAATATATCAAAATGTAATTTTTGATTAGTAATATGCATTGCTGAGAAATTAATTTAAACAACTTTAAAGATGATTTTCTCAATATTTCAATTTTATTTGCACCCAGATTTTCAAATATTGTCCGATCATAACAAACCATACATCAATGGAAATATTATTTATTCAGCTTTCAGCTGATGCATAAACTTAAATTTCACAAAATTGTGACTTATGACTGCTTTTGTGCTCCAGGGTCACATATCGCCAAAATTGGCCGATATTTGGCATTTTTTAAATATCGGCATCGGCTGATACGTTTTTCTGTTTGGCCGCTACGTTCGAGGCGGGACTTTTATTTTGACGGCACACAGCGCTCTCGCTCTCTCTCTTGTTCGCTGTCGTTGTTTACAGTTCTCTCTAATACCAATATAAGTCTGTCTAATAATCAGATACAAAAAGTGATGATTTTGTTCTCTTTGACTCGTTGGATGGAAACGGTGCTTGTTCGCAAATATTTAATGCAATATTCCAATATTGCGCATAAGTTAAATTCGCACCTTTGGATGGAAACCCGTCTTGTATGTATTAAATCAGATGTAACCTCCTTTGAAATCATTATAATTTTCATAAGTAACTAATTTAACATTTATTTTCAGTAACTGTAACTGATTACAATTAAATGTATTTTGTAATTAAGTTAGGTAATTTAGTTACATGTAACTAGTTACTTCTCAACGCTGGTGCCAGACCAATCAGTGTGTGTGTGTGTGTGTGTTTATGTGGTTTATGAGGACACAAATTTGTATAATGACATGGGTATGACAGGTATTACAAGGAGAAGGTGATTTATGAGGACATTTTCAGTGTCCCCATAATTAAAATGCTTATAAATCATACAGAGTGAGTTTTTTTGGGGGAAAGTAGAAATGCACCGTCTCCTGTGAGGGCTAAGTTTAGGTGTAGGGTAGGTGTAGGGCAATAGCACATACAGTTTGTACAGTATAAAAACCATTACGCCTATGGAGAGTCCCCGTAAACCATAAAAAACAACGTGTGTGTGTGTGTGTGTGTGTGTGTGTGTGTGTGTGTCTGTCTCTGTGTGTGTGTGCGTGTACATCTGCGTGTCTGTGTCTGTGTGTGCATGTGCGCGTGTGTGTGTGTGTGTGTGTCTCTACTGGATGCAGGAGTGTTAAACTCGTTATTAAGAGGTTTGATGCCAAAGGCTCTGGCAGGTAAGCTGCCGTTGTGACCTTTGACCCTGAACCTCCTGACCCCCGTCGTAGCCTCCTCAGTGTCTCTGTTGTTCTCCTGATGTACTGTTAGTGAGCACAGACACTCGCACCCTTCCTAGTGCGCAAACCCTTCCTAGAGCACGAGACTCAATGGAGATTCTCAGATGAGAAATACAGCAGACACACACGAGTCCCTAGCTGCTGTAAATGATCGTGCAGACAATTTAACGAGACGTGTGTGAGCTTATACGAGCTCAGTTTGAGACGCTGGTCTCTAGAGGAGATCGCTGGAGAAACATCTGAGAAGCAGGAGAAACTTCAGCGAAAGTCTCTATTCAGTCTCATTTCATCAATTGTGATTATAAATATTGAAACGAGGCAGAAATGAAATGTACACTTATTTTACGCAATATTTACAAGAATTAATTCAACAAAAATTCTAAATTAAAGTGTAAATTTGTGTGTGTGTGTGTGTGTGGTGTGGTGTGTGTGTGTGTGTGTGTGTGTGTGTGTGTGTGTGTGAGTGTGTGTGGTGTGTGTGTGTGGTGTGTGTGTGTGTGTGTGTGTGTAATGTACAATACTATGTACAGTACCTTATTGTTGTTTGTTTTATCCAGCCAGTGAATCCCAGAACAATCCAGTTCAGAGAGAAATAATCAGTAATATGATTAAAGAGTGTAGTGGTTGATTATTAATATGAATGCGGATGTAGTTAGTGTGCGGTTGAGACTGAAGGCCGTTTGAGTTTAGACCGGTTCTGCTCTGATCTTCCAGATTCATGATCAAACGAGCTCAAGGACGAAACCGCTTCGGTCTGAAGAACTTCAAGAAGAGATGGTTCCGCCTGACCAATCACGAGTTCACCTACCACAAAACCAAAGGTAACGCTACAGGTGTGTCCCATACTCTCACTACAGGTGTGTCCCATACTCTCACTACAGGTGTGTCCCATACTCTCACTACAGGTGTGTCCCATACTCCCATACTCTCACTATAGGTGTGTCCCATACTCTCACTACAGGTGTGTCCCATACTCTCACTACAGGTGTGTCCCATACTCTCACTACAGGTGTGTCCCATACTCCCATACACTCACTACAGGTGTCCCATACTCTCACTACAGGTGTGTCCCATACTCTCACTACAGGTGTGTCCCATACTCTCACTACAGGTGTGTGTCCCATACTCTCACTACAGGTGTGTCCCATACTCTCACTACAGGTGTGTCCCATACTCCCATACTCTCACTATAGGTGTGTCCCATACTCTCACTACAGGTGTGTCCCATACTCTCACTACAGGTGTGTCCCATACTCTCACTACAGGTGTGTCCCATACTCCCATACACTCACTACAGGTGTGTCCCATACTCTCACTACAGGTGTGTCCCATACTCTCACTACAGGTGTGTCCCATACTCTCACTACAGGTGTGTCCCATACTCCCATACACTCACTACAGGTGTGTCCCATACTCTCACTACAGGTGTGTCCCATACTCTCACTACAGGTGTGTCCCATACTCTCACTACAGGTGTGTCCCATACTCCCATACTCTCACTACAGGTGTGTCCCATACTCTCACTACAGGTGTGTCCCATACTCTCACTACAGGTGTGTCCCATACTCTCACTACAGGTGTGTCCCATACTCCCATACTCTCACTACAGGTGTGTCCCATACTCCCATACTCTCACTACAGGTGTGTCCCATACTCTCACTACAGGTGTGTCCCATACTCTCACTACAGGTGTGTCCCATACACTCACTACAGGTGTGTCCCATACTCCCACTACAGGTGTGTCCCATACTCTCACTGCAGGTGTGTCCCATACTCTCACTACAGTGTGTCCCATACTCCCATACTCTCACTATAGGTGTGTCCCATACTCTCACTACAGGTGACACTCACTACAGGTGTGTCCCATACTCTCACTACAGGTGTGTCCCATACTCTCACTACAGGTGTGTCCCATACTCCCATATACACTCACTACAGGTGTGTCCCATACTCTCACTACAGTGTGTCCCATACTCTCACTATAGGTGTGTCCCATACTCTCACTACAGGTGACACTCACTACAGGTGTGTCCCATACACTCACTACAGGTGTGTCCCATACTCTCACTACAGGTGTGTCCCATACACTCACTACAGGTGTGTCCCATACTCCCATACTCTCACTACAGGTGACACTCACTACAGGTGTGTCCCATACACTCACTACAGGTGTGTCCCATACACTCACTACAGGTGACACTCACTACAGGTGTGTCCCATACACTCACTACAGGTGTGTCCCATACACTCACTACACAGTGTGTCCCATACTCTCACTACAGGTGTGTCCCATACACTCACTACAGGTGTGTCCCATACTCTCACTACAGGTGTGTCCCATACACTCACTACAGGTGTGTCCCATACTCTCACTACAGGTGTGTCCCATACACTCACTACAGGTGTGTCCCATACTCTCACTACAGGTGTGTCCCATACACTCACTACAGGTGTGTCCCATACTCTCACTACAGGTGTGTCCCATACACTCACTACAGGTGTGTCCCATACTCCCATACACTCACTACAGGTGTGTCCCATACTCTCACTACAGGTGTGTCCCCATACTCTCACTACAGGTGTGTCCCATACTCTCACTACAGGTGTGTCCCATACTCCCATACTCTCACTACAGGTGTGTCCCATACTCTCACTACAGGTGTGTCCCATACTCTCACTACAGGTGTGTCCCATACTCTCACTACAGGTGTGTCCCATACTCCCATACTCTCACTACAGGTGTGTCCCATACTCCCATACACTCACTACAGGTGTGTCCCATACTCTCACTACAGGTGTGTCCCATACTCTCACTACAGGTGTGTCCCATACACTCACTATAGGTGTGTCCCATACTCCCACTACAGGTGTGTCCCATACTCTCACTGCAGGTGTGTCCCATACTCTCACTACAGGTGTGTCCCATACTCCCATACTCTCACTATAGGTGTGTCCCATACTCTCACTACAGGTGACACTCACTACAGGTGTGTCCCATACTCTCACTACAGGTGTGTCCCATACTCTCACTACAGGTGTGTCCCATACTCCCATACACTCACTACAGGTGTGTCCCATACTCTCACTACAGGTGTGTCCCATACTCTCACTATAGGTGTGTCCCATACTCTCACTACAGGTGACACTCACTACAGGTGTGTCCCATACACTCACTACAGGTGTGTCCCATACTCTCACTACAGGTGTGTCCCATACACTCACTACAGGTGTGTCCCATACTCCCATACTCTCACTACAGGTGACACTCACTACAGGTGTGTCCCATACACTCACTACAGGTGTGTCCCATACACTCACTACAGGTGACACTCACTACAGGTGTGTCCCATACACTCACTACAGGTTGTCCCATACACTCACTACAGGTGTGTCCCATACTCTCACTACAGGTGTGTCCCATACACTCACTACAGGTGTGTCCCATACTCTCACTACAGGTGTGTCCCATACACTCACTACAGGTGTGTCCCATACTCTCACTACAGGTGTGTCCCATACACTCACTACAGGTGTGTCCCATACTCTCACTACAGGTGTGTCCCATACACTCACTACAGGTGTGTCCCATACTCTCACTACAGGTGTGTCCCATACACTCACTACAGGTGTGTCCCATACTCTCACTACAGGTGTGTCCCATACACTCACTACAGGTGTGTCCCATACTCTCACTACAGGTGTGTCCCATACACTCACTACAGGTGTGTCCCATACTCTCACTACAGGTGTGTCCCATACACTCACTACAGGTGTGTCTCATACTCTCACTACAGGTGTGACCTGAAGCACGTCCCATCATCAACACCGAGCAATATTACAATAACACGCCATATAAAGACACATTGGAGTTGCTGATTCTCTTTGATGCATGAATTATTAAAATAAATAAAAAAGTTAATTTTGCTTCATAACTAGTATGCATTTTTCATATACAGTACATTTGAAAAAATTGGGGTCAGTACTTTTATTTTTAAGAGATTAAGAGTTTTATTTATCGAGGATGCATTAAATTGATCAAAAGTGACATTTATTATAATTATAAAAAATATATATTTTTCAAATAAATGCTGTTCTTTTGAACTTTCTATTCATCTGTGAATCCAGATTTTTTTTTTTTACATTGATCATAATCAGAAATGTTTCTTCAAATCAGCACATTATTATGATTTCTGAATATCATGTGACAGTAATGATGCTGAAAATAAAGCGATGCGTCACTGAAATAAATTACGGTTTAACACATAATGACATAGAAAACAGCTGATTTACATTATAATAATTTTTCATAATTTTTACTGTATTTTTGATTAAATAAATGCAGACCGATCCCAAACTTTTGAACAGTAGTGTGTGTGTTTTATATAAAAAATATATGAAATACAGTCATGTATAGAATATAGGTACAGGTGTTATGTTTTAAAGGTGTAGTGGACACCAGAGACACAGACTGAGCAGAACACACTGATATACATCAGTCTGGTTTGTGTTGTTGTTGATGTGTTTGTGGTCATCAGTGCTGATGTGTGTGTTTCCTTGTGTCCAGGAGAGGGCGCTCTGTGCAGCATCCCTTTAGAGAACATCCTCGCTGTAGAGAGACTCGAGGAAGAGTCCTTCAAAATGAAGAACGTAAGAGAAACCGCTTCAGATTCATGTATATGTGACCCTGGAGCAGTCATAAGCAGCACAGCTATATTTGTAGAAATAGACAACAATACATTGTATGGGTCAATATATTATACAGGACAAAAATCATTAGATATTTAAAATGTTCCATGAAGATATTTTGTATCGTAATAATATCAAAACTTAA
>CM049871.1:41783845-41793845 GCA_027474115.1 Schizopygopsis malacanthus
CACACACACGCACACACACACACACACTCTCTCTCTCACACACACACACACACACACACTCTCTCTCTCTCTCTCTCTCTCTCTCTCTCTCTCTCATACACACACACACACACACACACATTTTTTAATATCACTGGATCAATCGAATCAATCTAAAATTGTGACTCTGTATTTTTCGGATATAACACCTGACTGACACCTAAACTTACCCCTGAGTGGCCATGTGGATTGTAGACACCTGACGGTTTTACCCGAATGGGCAAGGTTATCTAGACTTGACCTAAACACGAGCCTAAACCTAACGTCACTATCCCTAAGAAAAATTCCCTCTTATACACCTTACACCTAAAAGATTTTACCCCTAGATAAATAGCCCTAGTTAATGAATTGGTTCATTTAAAACTGAAAAAGGAAACATCGAAATACGCGACAAAAGATGATGGGAGTTTTGGTAGGCACTGAGACGAGGGGCTGAATTCAAGCAGACACTAAAGCGATTAAAAAAGGAGCTCAAAATAATAATATCAAATAATTATACCAAAAATACAGTGCAATCATTTCGGACGTAGCACAGTGCTCATTCAACAAATGAAAATAATAATTTTATGCTCTAGATATGCACCCAAAGCCACAGGATAAAACCTGTAACACCTAAAAGGAGAACTAATAGGTCCAAGGTTTCTTTATTTGTCACACAAAAAATTATACAGGGTATAATCAGAAGTGAAATGTAAGTGCAATCAGGTCCGCTCAGTGGACAGTGCAAAAGAATAAAATAAAAACTATATAAAAGTAACGACACAAGAGATATATATGGTAAGAAAAGAGAAATAAGAGTAAAATGTGCAATGGAATAAAAAAGTGCAAAACAGTATGATGTGCAAAAAAACTGTTATTACTGTTATTACAGTTTATTACTGTTAAACAGTTAATACAGTTGTTGGTTTTAGAAACAATGAAAACAAAAAGTAGAAATAAGATATCACAGAAACACGTCATAAGGTGAAAAACTAAAGTTTATAGACATACAACAAAGCAGAATCTGTCTATAAAGAGGGCTTAAGTCGCCCTCTCCTGGATGAAACTGTGCATAGCACGTGTTAAAAACTGCTACGATTGAGAAACCTTAGCAAAAAATCACAGTATGGAACATGCTTTCAGGCGGATGTCTTCACTCCCAGACAGTCCATCCTTAGGTGTGTCCAGCTGTTTATTAAATTCTCTTTTACCTTTATTTTCATCCGGTTATAAGATTGAAATCTACCTATCATCTATCTCCTTAAATTGAATTTGTATTTTCTAATATCCACTGGATCAATCGAATCAATCTAAAAATTGTGACTCTGTATTTTTCGGCAATAACACCTGACTGACACCTAAACTTACCCCTGAGTGGCCATGTGGATTGTAGACACCTGACGGTTTTACCCGAATGGGCAAGGTTATCTAGACTTGACCTAAACACGAGCCTAAACCTAACGTCACTATCCCTAAGGAAAATTCCCCATCTTATACACCTCTTATTCAATATTCTAAATATATATATACATGCAAAACAACAAGTCAACAGACTACAGTTGAATGCTTTTTAAAGAACTAAATATTCGTACAGACAAATGGCCAGCATAGGACAGTGGCACATTTAAACAATGTAACATTTCACGTAAAAAAAAATGGATTGCTCTTTTTAGTATGTTATATTAGACCGTCCATCCTTCAGGTGTGTCCTGCTGTTTATGGATCTTTGTCCATTTATGTTTTTTATCAATCCATTCATCTGAACCTACCAACACCTGAAAGGGGGCAGCTTCCCGGATCTAACGATACCACACACGTGTAATTCGGGCCTACGAGTCAGCAGATACGTCCAGTTAAGCTTTGGCCAATCGGATGCAATATTCTAATGAGGGTGGTTACTAATGAGGATGAAAGTCGTTTTTACCTCTATACCTAGCCTGAAAGAGGGCAGCTTCCGGTTCTAACGATACCACACACGTGTAATTCGGGCCTACGATTCAGCAGATACGCCAGTTAAGCTTTGGCCATCGGATGCAATATTCTAATGAGGGTGGTTACTAATGAGGGTGAAAGTCGTTTTTACCCCTATACCTAGCTGCAAGATAACCCTGGCCCCCTCTAACCCTAACTAGCTGCAAGATAACCCCTGGCCTCTTAACCTGGCCCGTTGAACCTAACCCCAGACAACCACGCCACTGCTTAGATAACCCTCGACTAACCAAAAGTTAACCCCCTTACAGTTAAAACGGTTTATTATATTCAGTTATCGACAAAGTAACCATGGGAAACGAACGAATGTTAGTATTACAAAGAACAAAGATTGCTGCACAAAGTTAATCTTTAGTGTTCAAAAGTAATAACAACGAAACAAAGTGGAAGAAGCATGAAAAATGTCACAGGTATTAAAATATTTACATGTGTCGAGTTTGTCAATACAATTGGGTATCTTTGTGTTGTGCAATACTACTACACAATGGCAAGTTACAGTGTGTATAAGACATGCTATATTATGTATTAAAACATTACAATACAAAAATTAAAACGCCATTAACAAAAAAAATGAATCCTTAAATGTGTTTATGAAATACAAAAATACAAATTAAGTCAACTGAACGGGCCCAATTCTTAATCGACCATTTTTCTGAGCCTGTTATTATTATTATTTTGTTTTTCAGGTACTTCATGAAGCTCGTTTCGATGCCTTCGGGAGACCCCAGTCCTCATCCCAGATGCCCTAGAAACTCTTTCACCGTGCACCGTCGCTGCGTTCAGCTCCAGGTTTCTCCCATCTGACAGAAACATCACGAGGTGGTTGTTGTTGTTGTTGTTGTTGGTAGTATCACGTGACATGACTTCTGTTGAGAGAACGTTTTCATGTCAAACAGTGATGAGACTTAAAGCCCTCTCACCTTTAACTTTCCGCTGGTCCGTCGTGAGCACGAAGAAGGCCTGCTGCCTTTCAGACAGCCTCTCGCGGGCATCAGGTCTCTCTGGCCAAAAAGACTCGAGGATCTTGTCAAGGTCTTCAGAACGGCTCTTCTTCCGTTCTGGATGTCACACTCCATCTTTGAAAAATAAGTAGGTAGAATAAATTATTAAATAATTTCATATAATTATCTCACAAATGCTTATAGATCATTGAAATCATTCTAAACATTAGACTGAACAGCACTGCGACCTTTGACCTGGATATCCAACAACACACTCCATCTATGAAAACTAAGCGAGGCACAAGGCAAGTTTATTTATGTAGCACATTTCATACACAGTGGTAATTCAAAGTGCTTTACATGAAAGGAAGTGTAATAGTGATTAAAAATAATAAATCACAGCAATTAAAAAAGGAGCTAAAAATAATATCAAACAATTATACAAAAAATACAATGCAATCATTTCGGACGTAGCACAGTGCTCATTCAACAAATGAAAATAATTATTTTATGTTCTGAGAAATGCACCAAAGCGACAGATAAAACCTGTAACACCTAAAAGAGAAGAAACTAATACAATTGTTGGAAGGGTTTTAGAAACAATTAAACAAAAAAATAGAAATAAGAAATAAGATATCACAGAAAACACGTCATAAGGTGTCATAAGGTGTCACGTCATAAGAACCTAACCTATGTTAAACTGTGAATAGCATGTGTTTGCTGGTGGATGCACTTTTCCTTCTCTCCCAATATATACCAGAGTTTCTCTGTGTTGCTCGTTTGCTGGAATTCAGGTGACACTAGCGCTATTTGTTTGAAATAGGCATCTCTGATGTGTTTATATTTGCTGCACTCCGTAACGAAGTGCAGCTCGTTGTCTGTGCAGTGAGAACACAGTCGGAGCTCTCTGGCTCTCCAGCTCTGCTTGTGTCGGCCCGTCTCTACACACAGACTGTGTTCACTCAGACGATACTTTGTCAGCAGCTTTCTCTGTCTATGGTCTTTAATAATGCTCAGGTATGGTGCTAATTTATAATCAGATTTTATTTTCTCTCTCTCTCTCTCTCTCTCTCTCTCTCTCTCTTTCTCTTTTTTTCTCTCTCTCTTTCTTTTTTTTTTTTTTCTTTCTTTCTTTCTTTCTTTCTTTCTTTCTCGATCTACCAGGCTGTGATCCAGGCCTTAAACGACCAAAAATGGACCGATTTTCAGCTCTCTGGCTGCAGGGGAGAAGTGAAGTGCAGTGCCGTAACTCGACACACGATGGCAGAAACTCACACTATGCGGGAAGCTGTAAGTGAACTGTTTTGTGACCTTTGACCTGGATGTCTAAAACCACACTCCATCTATGAAAACTAAGCGAGGCACAAGGCAAGTTTATTTATGTAGCACATTTCATACACAGTGGTAATTCAAAGTGCTTTGCATGAAAGGAAGTTGAAATATTGATTAAAAATAATAATCACACCAATTAAAAAGGAGCTAAAAATAATAATATCAAATAATCATACAAAAAAATTACAGTGCAAAAAAACAGGGCCTGTAACATTTGCCCTGCTGTAGTGGTGTAGAGTACTTCAAAATGAATATGTCTTTTGAAAATACTACTGGACAGAAAGGCATGCAAACACGTCACATTTTGGAGTCACCTCTCACGTTTAACTACTCTAAAATAAGCAAATAAACTATTCATGTATCCACATAATTAATTGAATTGCCTGTTGCTGAATCAAATTTAATGTTTGAAATGTGGTACGTGTTTATGTCACTTGATATAACCGCAAAAATCATTTGGGTGAAAGGTGCAAACTTGTAAAGACACTTGCTGCAGTCAAACATATAAAGAATCCTTAAATCAAGATGCATTTACTACACGAGTAAAATGGCATAAGATGCAGTTAAAATGCTAGTTTCAGTCCCAAACAGAAAAAATATTATTTTTCAAACCACATTGGCTGTTCCTATTTGCTTGTTTGCTCGTCTTCACTCGGTTTGGCCATTTTTACAGACTACAAAAAGGCTAAATATAAAAAAGGCTTTTTGAAAGTGCAGTACCTTTGTCTGCCCACAAGATGTAGCCATCACACCACGTATGAACCTAACCCATGTTAAAATCCTATACACATGGTAAGCAAATCTCAGCACCTCGGGAACTACAGAACTGGTGTTATAGGGAGAAACTAGATGATTATGCTCAAACCTGAGGGTTCAATTCGTATTTTACCTCTATAACTAACACTTATCCAAATCTAATCTTTTTTTGAGATAAAAAAAGTTCCAGAAAACATAACCACTCAAACTTAGGCAAGCAACAACAATCAATCTCTCTCTCTCAATTCAATTCAATTCAATTCAGAAAGCTTTATTGGCATGACAAAACATACATTTGTATTGCCAAAGCATTAAGACAACATAGAAAATGATTTACAATATCTGAACATTTAGTAAAGCCTAGAGAAAATAATAGTAAAAAAGAAACTAAATAAAAAGGCAATATTATATAAACACATGACTAGATATAGCAAAAAATACATAAAAATAATAGAATTAGTCAAATAACATTAAGAAAAAAAAATAATAATAAATAAAAGCTAATAATACAGAAATCATGTAACAACTGAACTTAGGCATGTGAACATTATATACATTATATAGATGTGTGTGGGTCTAGTGTGTGTGTGTGTTTGGACTGTGTGTGTGTGTGGGTGTGTGTGTGTGTTTGTGTGTTTATTGGCTGTTTGTGTAGGTCTAATGTGTGTGTGTTTGTTGGCTGTAAGTGTGTGTGTGTTGTGTGTGTGTGTCTGTGTGTTTTCTTGGCTCTGGTCCCTCAGAAGATGACACGATTGATACGAATCTTGCAGCAATAATTGCACATTTGGCTTCTTCTCCAAGAATGAAGCTGAGTTTTTCGGTTGGGCTACGAATGCTAAATTGGGGAAATATTGTATTCATTTTGGGGTAGTAGTGGTCTTTAATGTTTAGGTACTTTGGACACTCTGTGAGGAAGTGCAGCTCCGTCTCTGTCAGTCCCAGCATGCAGTGCGAGCAGAGTCTGTCCTCACGAGAGAGCCAGGTCTGTCTGCGCCGGCCTGTCTCTACGGCCAGACTGTGTTCACTGAGTCTGTACATCGTCAATGTTTTACTGAGTTTCACATCAGTCACGGCGCTCAGGTAGCTTGCCATGGTGTATTCTCGATTTAGGGCCCGAATAACATTCCAGTCTGTGTTGGTTTTTAGGGGTGTTTGTCCAATAGGTGATGTACTTGTGTATATAATGTGTGTGGGCCGAATGTGTGTGTGTGTGTCCTGAGACTGGCTGATCTCTGTGTGTGTGTGTGTGTGTGTGTGAGCACCTCTCTCTACACGAACACACTCTCAACTCATACAAATGCTAATTAATGAAATGACTGTGACCTTTGACCTTCAGATCTAACCCGACCACACACTCACCACACACACTCTCTCTCTCTCTCTCTCTCTCTCTCTCTCTCTCTTTCTCACACACACCACACGCCTCTCTCTCTCTCTCTCTCTCTCTCTCTCTCTTTCTCTCTCTCTCTCACACACACACACACACACACTCTCTCTCTCTCTCTCTCACACACACTCTCTCTCTCTCTCTCTCACACAAACACACACTCTCTCTCTCTCACACACACGCACACACACACACACACACACTCTCTCTCTCACACACACACACACACACACACACTCTCTCTCTCTCTCTCTCTCTCTCTCTCTCTCTTCATACACACACACACACACACACACACATTTTTTAATATCCACTGGATCAATCGAATCAATCTAAAATTGTGACTCTGTATTTTTCGGATATAACACCTGACTGACACCTAAACTTACCCCTGAGTGGCCATGTGGATTGTAGACACCTGACGGTTTTACCCGAATGGGCAAGGTTATCTAGACTTGACCTAAAACACGAGCCTAAACCTAACGTCACTATCCTAAGGAAAATTCCCCTCTTATACACCTTACACCTAAAAGATTTTACCCTAGACTAAAATAGCCCTAGTTAATGAATTGGTTCATTTAAAACTGAAAAAGGAAACATCCGAAATACGCCGACAAAAGATGATGGGAGTTTTGGTAGGCACTGAGACGAGGGCTGAATTCAAGCAGACACTAAAGCGATTAAAAAAGGAGCTCAAAATAATAATATCAAATAATTATACCAAAAATACAGTGCAATCATTTCGGACGTAGCACAGTGCTCATTCAACAAATGAAAATAATAATTTTATGCTCTGAGATATGCACCAAAGCCACAGATAAAACCTGTAACACCTAAAAGGAGAAACTAATAGGTCCAAGGTTTCTTTATTTGTCACACAAAAAATTATACAGGGTATAATCAGAAGTGAAATGTAAGTGCAATCAGGTCCGCCTCAGTGGACAGTGCAAAAGAATAAAAATAAAACTATATAAAAGTAACGACACAAGAGCATATATATGGTAAGAAAAGGAAATAAGAGTAAAATGTGCAATGGAATAAAAAGTGCAAAACAGTATGATGTGCAAAAAACTGTTATTACTGTTATTACAGTTATTACTGTTAAACAGTTAATACAGTTGTTGGTTTTAGAAACAATGAAACAAAAAGTAGAAATAAGATATCACAGAAACACGTCATAAGGTGAAAAACTAAAGTTTATAGACATCAAACAAAGCAGAATCTGTCTATAAAGAGGGCTTAGTCGCCCTCCTGGATGAAACTGTGCATAGCACGTGTTAAAAACTGCTACGGATTGAGAAACCTAGCAAAAAATCACAGTATGGAACATGCTTTCAGGCGGATGTCTTCACTCCCAGACAGTCCATCCTTCAGGTGTGTCCAGCTGTTTATTAAATTTCTTTTTACCTTTATTTTCATCCGGTTATAAGATTGAAATCTACCTATCATCTATCTCCTTAAATTGAATTTGTATTTTCTAATATCCACTGGATCAATCGAATCAATCTAAAATTGTGACTCTGTATTTTTCGGCAATAACACCTGACTGACACCTAAACTTACCCTGAGTGGCCATGTGGATTGTAGACACCTGACGGTTTTACCCGAATGGGCAAGGTTATCTAGACTTGACCTAAACACGAGCCTAAACCTAACGTCACTATCCCTAAGGAAAATTCCCCATCTTATACACCTCTTATTCAATATTCTAAAATATATATACATGCAAAACAACAAGTCAACAGACTACAGTTGAATGCTTTTTAAAGAACTAAATATTCGTACAGACAAAATGGCCAGCATAGGACAGTGGCACATTTAAACAATGTAACATTTCATCGTAAAAAAAAATGGATTGCTCTTTTAGTATGTTAAATTATAGACCGTCCATCCTTCAGGTGTGTCCTGCTCTTTATGGATCTTTGTCCATTTATGTTTTTTATCAATCCATTCATCTGAACCTACCAACACCTGAAAGGGGGCAGCTTCCCGGATCTAACGATACCACACACGTGTAATTCGGGACTACGAGTCAGCAGATACGCCCAGTTAAGCTTTGGCCAATCGGATGCAATATTCTAATGAGGGTGGTTACTAATGAGGACGAAAGTCGTTTTTACCTCTATACCTAGCCTGAAAGAGGGCAGCTTCCCGGTTCTAACGATACCACACACGTGTAATTCGGGCCTACGAGTCAGCAGATACGTCCAGTTAAGCTTTGGCCAATCGGATGCAATATTCTAATGAGGGTGGTTACTAATGAGGGTGAAAGTCGTTTTTACCCCTATATACCTAGCTGCAAGATAACCCCTGGCCCCTCTAACCCTAACCTAGCTGCAAGATAACCCCTGGCCCTCTCTAACCCTGGCCCCGTTGAACCTAACCCCAGACAACCACGCCACTGCTTAGATAACCCTCGACTAACCCAAAAGTTAACCCCCTTACAGTAAAACGGTTTATTATATTCAGTTATCGACAAAGTAACCATGGGAAACGAACGAATGTTAGTATTACAAAGAACAAAGATTGCTGCACAAAGTTAATCTTTAGTGTTCAAAAGTAATAACAACCGAAACAAAGTGGAAGAAGCATGAAAAATGTCACAGGTATTAAAATATTTACATGTGTCGAGTGTGTCAATACAATTGGGTATCTTTGTGTTGTGCAATACTACTACACAATGGCAAGTTACAGTGTGTATAAGACATGCTATATTATGTATTAAAACATTACAATACAAAAATTAAAACGCCATTAACAAAAAAAATGAATCCTTAAATGTGTTTATGAAATACAAAAATACAAATTAAGTCAACTGAACGGGCCCAATTCTTAATCGACCATTTTTCTGAGCTGTTATTATTATTATTTTGTTTTTCAGGTACTTCATGAAGCTCGTTTCGATGCCTTCGGGAGACCCCAGTCCTCATCCCAGATGCCCCTAGAAACTCTTTCACCGTGCACCGTCGCTGCGTTCAGCTCCAGGTTTCTCCCATCTGACAGAAACATCACGAGGTGGTTGTTGTTGTTGTTGTTGTTGTTAGTATCACGTGACATGACTTCTGTTGAGAGAACGTTTTCATGTCAAACAGTGATGAGACTTAAAGCCCTCTCACCTTTAACTTTCCGCTGGTCCGTCGTGAGCACGAAGAAGGCCTGCTGCCTTTCAGACAGCCTCTCGCGGGCATCAGGTCTCTCTGGCCAAAAAGACTCGAGGATCTTGTCAAGGTCTTCAGAACGGCTCTTCTTCCGTTCTGGAGTCACACTCCATCTTTGAAAAATAAGTAGGTAGAATAAATTATTAAATAATTTCATATAATTATCTCACAAATGCTTATAGATCATTGAAAATCATTCTAAACATTAGACTGAACAGCACTGCGACCTTTGACCTGGATATCCAACAACACACTCCATCTATGAAAACTAAGCGAGGCACAAGGCAAGTTTATTTATGTAGCACATTTCATACACAGTGGTAATTCAAAGTGCTTTACATGAAAGGAAGTGTAATAGTGATTAAAAATAATAAATCACAGCAATTAAAAAAGGAGCTAAAAATAATATCAAACAATTA